>WNGS01007533.1:97469-112851 GCA_020271785.1 Procambarus virginalis
CCCTGCCATCCCAGGCCCCAGTAGTCCCTGCCATCCCAGGCCCCAGTAGTCCCTGCCATCCCAGGCCCCAGTAGTCCCTGCCATCCCAGGCCCCATAGTCCCTGCCATCCCAGGCCCCGTAGTCCCTGCCATCCCAGGCCCCGTAGTCCCTGCCATCCCAGGCCCCAGTAGTCCCTGCCATCCCAGGCCCCAGTAGTCCCTGCCATCCCAGCCCCCAGTAGTCCCTGCCATCCCAGGCCCCAGTAGTCCCTGCCATCCGGCCCCAGTACCCTGCATCCAGGCCCCAGTAGTCCCTGCCATCCCAGGCCCCGTAGTCCCTGCCATCCCAGGCCCCAGTAGTCCCTGCCATCCCAGGCCCCAGTAGTCCCTGCCATCCCAGCCCCAGTAGTCCCTGCCATCCCAGGCCCCAGTAGTCCCTGCCATCCCAGGCCCCAGTAGTCCCTGCCATCCCAGGCCCCCGTAGTCCCTGCCATCCCAGGCCCCAGTAGTCCCTGCCATCCCAGGCCCCAGTAGTCCCTGCCATCCCAGGCCCCAGTAGTCCCTGCCATCCCAGGCCCCAGTAGTCCCTGCCATCCCAGGCCCCAGTAGTCCCTGCCATCCCAGGCCCCCGTAGTCCCTGCCATCCCAGGCCCCAGTAGTCCCTGCCATCCCTGGCCCCAGTAGTCCCTGCCATCCCAGGCCCAGTAGTCCCTGCCATCCCAGGCCCCAGTAGTCCCTGCCATCCCAGGCCCCAGTAGTCCCTGCCATCCCAGGCCCCCGTAGTCCCTGCCATCCCAGGCCCCAGTAGTCCCTGCCATCCCAGGCCCCAGTAGTCCCTGCCATCCCAGGCCCCGTAGTCCCTGCCATCCCAGGCCCCAGTAGTCCCTGCCATCCCTGGCCCCAGTAGTCCCTGCCATTCCAGGCCCCCGTAGTCCCTGCCATCCCTGGCCCCAGTAGTCCCTGCCATCCCAGGCCCCCGTAGTCCCTGCCATCCCAGGCCCCAGTAGTCCCTGCCATCCCTGGCCCCAGTAGTCCCTGCCATCCCAGGCCCCCGTAGTCCCTGCCATCCCAGGCCCCAGTAGTCCCTGCCATCCCAGGCCCCAGTAGTCCCTGCCATCCCAGGCCCCAGTAGTCCCTGCCATCCCAGGCCCCAGTAGTTCCTGCCATCCCAGGCCCCAGTAGTCCCTGCCATCCCAGGCCCCAGTAGTCCCTGCCATCCCAGGCCCCAGTAGTCCCTGCCATCCCAGGCCCCAGTAGTCCCTGCCATCCCATGCACCACACTATCCCCAAGTACCTCTCCCTCCAACCCCAGTTAACTACCCAACAGGAGTACTTACCCACATTTCTCTGCTAATGTAGCAGCTTCCTACATGAGAGCGGAGAGTACGCGATAAAGGACTAAGGAAAGTAAGCTTTAAGGTACTGAAACATAGGATTACAAATAAAGGAAGTGAGCTGGCCGAAAGGGTGCAAGAAGGACATGTAGATGTAATAGCACTCACAGAGCCCAAATTGTCAGGCATCATAACAACTGCAGTGTTTCTGCAGGACAACAATTGAGTAAGGCAAAAAGAGGGAAGGCAGTGAAGGAGGAGGAAGAGGAGTGGCCCTGATGATAAGGAACGACTTGTGTTTTGATAACATGGATATCCTGGACAGTGAAGGATTCATTACATAACAGGAACTATTACCATGAGAGGACCTAAGATAATATTAACAGTAATTTATAATTCTCCATTAAGTGACAGAAGACGCAAGCAGGAGTTTGATACACCACTACCATTAATATAATAGAGAAGGGAAGGGAACTATGAGGGGAAAAGCGCTAAGCCATTACGACTATATAGCACTGGGAAGGGATCAGGATAAGGATTTGGGATGGGACGGGGGGGGAGTGAATGGTTCCCAACTACTTTGACGGTCGGGGATTGAACGCCGACCCGCATGAAGGGAGACCGTCGCTCTACAGTCCAGCCCAAGTGGTTGGGAATATAATAGAGAGAGCACCTTCAAATTGCCTACAGGAATGGTGCCAGTCTTTTAATCGTGGGTGTCTTCAACCATGGAAAGATAGACCACATGGAGGTGCAGGTCATGGAAAGCTAAACTCTTGGAAGTTGCAACAAGGAAATTTCTGAGCCAATATATCAGGGAACCCACAAGAATGAGAGTCAATTTCCCAATTTGAATACCAGGCAATGAGATGAAGAAGATCGTGAGGAAAACTTAGAGAACCTCTGGAAAGAAGGACTTTTGTAATATACCACCAGCATGGGTTCTGGAATAGTAAATCATGCCTCACAGGTTTAATGGAATTCTACGACCTGGCAACAAAAATTAGGAAGAAAGAGAAGGGTGGGCAGACTGCATATTATTGGACACGGTACCCAAAAAGAGGCTGTTACAAAAGTTGGAGAAACAGGCAGGAGTAAAAGATGCGGTGTTCCAATTGATAAGGGAGTATCTAAGCAACGTGAAACAGAGAGTAACTGTGAAGGTGGAGACCTCAGAGTGACGAGATGTCACAAGCGGAATCTCACAGGGCTCTGTACTCGGACCCATCCTGTTTTTTATATATAGGTAAACGATCTTCCAGAGGGTATAGACTCATTTTTCTCAATGTTTGCTGATGATGCTAAATTATGAGGGAATGTTAAAGATAGAGTAAGATAGAGACTAAAAGACGACATTGAGAGACTGCCGAAATAATCCAGAAATGGCTACTAAAGTTTAACTCAGGTAAGTGTTAAGTTACTATTAGGTTACTATTAAGTTTCTTATTATTACTAATAAGTTACTATTAAGTTACTATTACTATTAGTTACTAATAGTAAGTGTTACTAGTACTATTAGTTACTAAGTTACTATTATTACTGTTACTAATATTAGGTGAAGAGAGCAGGAGGCCGATCAAAGGTACCATTTAAGAGGTAAAATCCTTTAGAAACTTGTGTAAGGAATCGTTCAGAAGCTTTTATACCACATTTATCAGACCAATCCTAGAGTATGCAGTGCCAGCCTTGAGTCCATACTTAATTAAACACAAGACAAAGTTAGAGAAAATTCAGAGGTATTCCACCAGAGTAGCTGAGAGGTATGAGTTACGAGGAAAGGCTAAGGGACCCTCTGTCTCCCCCGAACGACCCATAGACACTTCAAGATGTTACACAACTAAGGATTACATTCTCTCCAATCCACTACCACTTACGGGCTACTCATGCCCATGCCACCTCTTGTGGTGACCTAATCTTCAACAAAAACAACATACGGGAACTAAACCTCATGATCCTGGAAGAGAGAAGTGTTCGGGGAGACATGATCAGCAACTACAAATTCACAGAGGAATTAACAGGGTAGATAAATGACAAATTTAGCACATTTGTACACGAGCACAGATGGAAACTTAGTACTCAAAGGAGTCACAGAGACATTAGAAAGAATTTAGTGTCAGAGTAGTTATCAGATGGAATGCGTTAGGCAGTGATGTGGTGGAGGCTGACTCCATACACAGTTTCAAATGTAAATATAATAAGAGCCCAGTACGCTCAGGATCCTAAACACCAGTTCACAGACCATTAATCTTGGTATACCCGACCACCATAACCACTCGCATGTATTACCAGGCGGCGAAAGTCCCTTTGCATCCCTGGCCGCCATTATGTCTGGCATCCCAGTTCACAAGTTTTCTGGCATCTCATCCAATGCCACGATAGCCCTTGGCATTATTTGCCGTCTTGGCCTACGGAGTCATATCCCTAAAATGTCCTCGGGATCTGAGGCCACAATAGCCCATGGTATGCTAGGCCACCACAGTCCCAGGCCACCACATTCACAGTCCACCTTAGTCCATGAAATCAATGGCCACAACAGACCCTGAAATCGTAGCCCAAAATAGATCCTTAGATCCTATGCCACCATAAGCAACCGCATCCCGGCAACGATAGTCCCAAGTATCAAAGGCCACCGAGGTCTCAGCCTCTAAGTTTCTTGGCATCCCAGACCACCATCGGCCCTTGGATCACAGACCAAAATACCCAATGGCATCCCAGGCCACCGTAGTCACTGGTATCAGAGGCCACCATTGTCTTTAGGATCATACACGACCATAACACAGGCATCTCAGGCAAGTATGGTTCATGGAACAACTGGCCAGCATAGTCCCTGCATTTCATCCCAGGCCACTATAGTCAGTGAAACGACCAGCTACCATAGTCTCTTGCTACCCAGAACAATATTGTCCCTTTGCTTCCTAGGCCACACAGTCACTGGGATTGCAGACTACCTTACTCTCTGGTATCCCAGGCCGACATATTGCATGTGATCACATTTCATCGTAATCAGTTGGACCACTGATTACAGTAAAAAGGTGCCCACGTTGCACTTCACTTCACAAGGACACTTCACCAGTGTCCTTGTTGCATTATCACACTTCACCAGTGTCCTTGTTGCACTACCCCACTTCACCAGTGACCTTGCTGCACTATCCCACTTCACAGTGACCTTGCTGCACTATCCCACTTCACCATGACCTTTGCTGCACTATCCCACTTCACAGTGGGGTATAAAATTATGTGTTTATAGATTGTGTTATAATGGTATAACACAATCAGTGTTATAAATTTAACGAGCTGTTATGGGGTATGAGTATTATGGAGAAGGGCCAGCAATTAGAATCAAGATGTATCTGAGTTAGTGGCACACATAGGCCCGCCCCAAGGAACATAGGTTCCTCTTTATGCTTAATGTTTAGAACAGATCTGTCGTCTGGGATACAATCATCTACGCCACTACGACTCGGCCACGTCATCGAGTCGGGCCATGAATGTGTCCACAAGGTCCGCTTCGCTTTCACCACTCGGAAAGTTCCTTGTGTCCTCTGGATTTACCACCTGGCAAGCACAGGGCTGCCCTTACATTTGAGTCCCATGGACCTGGTCACTGCGCATGCAGGGTGCACAACATTNTCCCAGGCCACCATAGTATAAAGCTCCCCAGGCCACCATAGTATAAAGCTTCCCAGGCCACCATAGTATAAAGCTCCCCAGGGCACCATAGTATAAAGCTTCCCAGGCCACCATAGTATAAAGCTCCCAGGCCAACATAGTATAAAGCTTCCAGGCCACCATAGTATAAAGCTCCCAGGCCACCATAGTATAAAGCTCCCCAGGCCACCATAGTATAAAGCTCCCAGGCCACCATAGTATAAAGCTCCCCAGGCCACCATAGTATAAAGCTTCCAGGCCACCATAGTATAAAGCTTCCCAGGCCACCATAGTATAAAGCTTCCAGGCCACCATAGTATAAAGCTCCCAGGCCACCATAGTATAAATCCCAGGCCACCATAGTATAAAGCTTCCCAGGCCACCATAGTATAAAGCTTCCCAGGCCACCATAGTATAAAGCTTCCCAGGCCACCATAGTATAAAGCTTCCAGGCCACCATAGTATAAAGCTCCCAGGCCACCATAGTATAAAGCTTCCCAGGCCACCATAGTATAAAGCTTCCCAGGCCACCATAGTATAAAGCTCCCCAGGCCACCATAGTATAAAGCTTCCAGGCACCATAGTATAAAGCTCCCAGGCCACCATAGTATAAAGCTCCCAGGCCACCATAGTATAAAGCTTCCCAGGCCACCATAGTATAAAGCTCCCAGGCCACCATAGTATAAAGCTTCCCAGGCCACCATAGTATAAAGCTCCCAGGCCACCATAGTATAAAGCTCCCCAGGCCACCATAGTATAAAGCTTCCCAGGCCACCATAGTATAAAGCTTCCCAGGCCACCATAGTATAAAGCTTCCCAGGCCACCATAGTATAAAGCTTCCCAGGCCACCATAGTATAAAGCTCCCCAGGCCACCATAGTATAAAGCTCCCAGGCCACCATAGTATAAAGCTCCCAGGCCACCATAGTATAAAGCTCCCCAGGCCACCATAGTATAAAGCTCCCAGGCCACCATAGTATAAAGCTCCCAGGCCACCATAGTATAAAGCTTCCCAGGCCACCATAGTATAAAGCTTCCCAGGCCACCATAGTATAAAGCTCCCCAGGCCACCATAGTATAAAGCTTCCCAGGCCACCATAGTATAAAGCTTCCCAGGCACCATAGTATAAAGCTTCCCAGGCCACCATAGTATAAAGCTCCCAGGCCACCATAGTATAAGCTTCCCAGGCCACCATAGTATAAAGCTCCCCAGGCCACATAGTATAAAGCTCCCCAGGCCACCATAGTATAAAGCTTCCCAGGCCACCATAGTATAAAGCTCCCCAGGCACCATAGTATAAAGCTTCCCAGCCACCATAGTATAAAGCTCCCCAGGCCACCATAGTATAAAGCTTCCCAGGCCACCATAGTATAAAGCTCCCCAGGCCACCATAGTATAAAGCTTCCCAGGCCACCATAGTATAAAGCTTCCCAGGCCACCAGTATAAAGCTTCCCAGGCCACCATAGTATAAAGCTCCCCGGCCACCATAGTATAAAGCTTCCCAGGCCACCATAGTATAAAGCTCCCCAGGCCACCATAGTATAAAGCTTCCCCAGGCCACCATAGTATAAAGCTCCCAGGCCACCATAGTATAAAGCTCCCCAGGCCACCATAGTATAAAGCTTCCCAGGCCACCATAGTATAAAGCTCCCCAGGCCACCATAGTATAAAGCTTCCCAGGCCACCATAGTATAAAGCTCCCAGGCCACCATAGTATAAAGCTTCCCAGGCCACCATAGTATAAAGCTTCCAGGCCACCATAGTATAAAGCTCCCCAGGCCACCATAGTATAAAGCTCCCCAGGCCACCATAGTATAAAGCTTCCCAGGCCACCATAGTATAAAGCTCCCAGGCCACCATAGTATAAGCTTCCCAGGCCACCATAGTATAAAGCTCCCAGGCCACCATAGTATAAAGCTCCCCAGGCCACCATAGTATAAAGCTCCCCAGGCCACCATAGTATAAAGCTTCCCAGGCCACCATAGTATAAAGCTCCCAGGCACCATAGTATAAAGCTCCCCCAGGCCACCATAGTATAAAATTCCCAGGCCACCATAGTATAAAGCTTCCCAGGCCACCATAGTATAAAGCTCCCCAGGCCACCATAGTATAAAGCTCCCCAGGCCACCATAGTATAAAGCTTCCCAGGCCACCATAGTATAAAGCTTCCCAGGCCACCATAGTATAAAGCTTCCCAGGCCACCATAGTATAAAGCTTCCCAGGCCACCATAGTATAAAGCTTCCCAGCCACCATAGTATAAAGCTCCCCAGGCCACCATAGTATAAAGCTTCCCAGGCCACCATAGTATAAAGCTTCCCAGGCCACCATAGTATAAAGCTCCCCAGGCCACCATAGTATAAAGCTTCCCAGGCCACCATAGTATAAAGCTTCCCAGGCCACCATAGTATAAAGCTCCCAGGCCACCATAGTATAAAGCTCCCCAGGCCACCATAGTATAAAGCTTCCCAGGCCACCATAGTATAAAGCTCCCCAGGCCACCATATAAAGCTTCCCAGGCCACCATAGTATAAAGCTTCCCAGGCCACCATAGTATAAAGCTCCCAGGCCACCATAGTATAAAGCTCCCCAGGCCACCATAGTATAAAGCTCCCCAGGCCACCATAGTATAAAGCTCCCCAGCCACCCTAGTATAAAGCTTCCCAGGCCACCATAGTATAAAGCTTCCCAGGCCACCATAGTATAAAGCTTCCCAGGCCACCATAGTATAAGCTCCCAGGCCACCATAGTATAAAGCTTCCCAGGCCACCATAGTATAAAGCTTCCCAGGCCACCATAGTATAAAGCTTCCCAGGCCACCATAGTATAAAGCTCCCAGGCCACCATAGTATAAAGCTCCCCAGGCCACCATAGTATAAAGCTTCCCAGGCCACCATAGTATAAAGCTCCCCAGGCCACCATAGTATAAAGCTTCCCAGCCACCATAGTATAAAGCTCCCCAGGCCACCATAGTATAAAGCTCCCCAGCCACCATAGTATAAAGCTTCCCAGGCCACCATAGTATAAAGCTCCCCAGCCACCATAGTATAAAGCTTCCAGGCCACCATAGTATAAAGCTCCCCAGGCCACCATAGTATAAAGCTCCCCAGGCCACCATAGTATAAAGCTTCCCAGGCCACCATAGTATAAAGCTCCCAGGCCACCATAGTATAAAGCTCCCAGGCCACCATAGTATAAAGCTCCCAGGCCACCATAGTATAAAGCTCCCAGGCCACCATAGTATAAAGCTTCCCAGGCCACCATAGTATAAAGCTTCCCAGGCCACCATAGTATAAAGCTCCCAGGCCACCATAGTATAAAGCTTCCCAGGCCACCATAGTATAAAGCTCCCAGGCCACCATAGTATAAGCTTCCCAGGCCACCATAGTATAAAGCTCCCAGGCCACCATAGTATAAAGCTCCCCAGGCCACCATAGTATAAAGCTTCCCAGGCCACCATAGTATAAAGCTCCCCAGGCCACCATAGTATAAAGCTTCCCAGGCCACCATAGTATAAAGCTTCCCAGGCCACCATAGTATAAAGCTCCCCAGGCCACCATAGTATAAAGCTTCCCAGGCCACCATAGTATAAAGCTTCCCAGGCCACCATAGTATAAAGCTCCCCAGGCCACCATAGTATAAAGCTTCCCAGGCCACCATAGTATAAAGCTCCCAGGCCACCATAGTATAAGCTTCCCAGGCCACCATAGTATAAAGCTTCCCAGGCCACCATAGTATAAAGCTTCCCAGGCCACCATAGTATAAAGCTTCCCAGGCCACCATAGTATAAAGCTTCCCAGGCCACCATAGTATAAAGCTTCCCAGGCCACCATAGTATAAAGCTTCCCAGGCCACCATAGTATAAAGCTTCCCAGGCCACCATAGTATAAGCTTCCCAGGCCACCATAGTATAAAGCTTCCCAGGCCACCATAGTATAAAGCTCCCAGGCCACCATAGTATAAAGCTCCCCAGGCCACCATAGTATAAAGCTTCCCAGGCCACCATAGTATAAAGCTCCCAGGCCACCATAGTATAAAGCTCCCCAGGCCACCATAGTATAAAGCTTCCCAGGCCACCATAGTATAAAGCTCCCAGGCCACCATAGTATAAAGCTTCCCAGGCCACCATAGTATAAAGCTCCCAGGCCACCATAGTATAAAGCTCCCAGGCCACCATAGTATAAAGCTTCCCAGGCCACCATAGTATAAAGCTTCCCAGGCCACCATAGTATAAAGCTCCCAGGCCACCATAGTATAAAGCTTCCCAGGCCACCATAGTATAAAGCTCCCAGGCCACCATAGTATAAAGCTTCCCAGGCCACCATAGTATAAAGCTTCCCAGGCCACCATAGTATAAAGCTTCCCAGGCCACCATAGTATAAAGCTTCCCAGGCCACCATAGTATAAAGCTTCCCAGGCCACCATAGTATAAAGCTTCCCAGGCCACCATAGTATAAAGCTTCCCAGGCCACCATAGTATAAAGCTCCCAGGCCACCATAGTATAAAGCTCCCCAGGCCACCATAGTATAAAGCTTCCCAGGCCACCATAGTATAAAGCTCCCCAGGCCACCATAGTATAAAGCTCCCAGGCCACCATAGTATAAAGCTTCCCAGGCCACCATAGTATAAAGCTCCCCAGGCCACCATAGTATAAAGCTTCCCAGGCCACCATAGTATAAAGCTTCCCAGGCCACCATAGTATAAAGCTTCCCAGGCCACCATAGTATAAAGCTTCCCAGGCCACCATAGTATAAAGCTTCCCAGGCCACCATAGTATAAAGCTCCCAGGCCACCATAGTATAAAGCTTCCCAGGCCACCATAGTATAAAGCTTCCCAGGCCACCATAGTATAAAGCTCCCAGGCCACCATAGTATAAAGCTCCCAGGCCACCATAGTATAAAGCTCCCAGGCCACCATAGTATAAAGCTTCCCAGGCCACCATAGTATAAAGCTTCCCAGGCCACCATAGTATAAAGCTTCCCAGGCCACCATAGTATAAAGCTCCCCAGGCCACCATAGTATAAAGCTTCCCAGGCCACCATAGTATAAAGCTCCCAGGCCACCATAGTATAAAGCTTCCCAGGCCACCATAGTATAAAGCTTCCCAGGCCACCATAGTATAAAGCTCCCAGGCCACCATAGTATAAAGCTTCCCAGGCCACCATAGTATAAAGCTCCCAGGCCACCATAGTATAAAGCTTCCCAGGCCACCATAGTATAAAGCTCCCAGGCCACCATAGTATAAAGCTTCCCAGGCCACCATAGTATAAAGCTTCCCAGGCCACCATAGTATAAAGCTTCCCAGGCCACCATAGTATAAAGCTTCCCAGGCCACCATAGTATAAAGCTCCCCAGGCCACCATAGTATAAAGCTTCCCAGGCCACCATAGTATAAAGCTTCCCAGGCCACCATAGTATAAAGCTTCCCAGGCCACCATAGTATAAAGCTCCCCAGGCCACCATAGTATAAAGCTCCCCAGGCCACCATAGTATAAAGCTCCCCAGGCCACCATAGTATAAAGCTTCCCAGGCCACCATAGTATAAAGCTCCCCAGGCCACCATAGTATAAAGCTCCCAGGCCACCATAGTATAAAGCTCCCAGGCCACCATAGTATAAAGCTTCCCAGGCCACCATAGTATAAAGCTCCCAGGCCACCATAGTATAAAGCTTCCCAGGCCACCATAGTATAAAGCTCCCAGGCCACCATAGTATAAAGCTTCCCAGGCCACCATAGTATAAAGCTTCCCAGGCCACCATAGTATAAAGCTTCCCAGGCCACCATAGTATAAAGCTTCCCAGGCCACCATAGTATAAAGCTTCCAGGCCACCATAGTATAAAGCTTCCCAGGCCACCATAGTATAAAGCTTCCCAGGCCACCATAGTATAAGCTTCCCAGGCCACCATAGTATAAAGCTCCCCAGGCCACCATAGTATAAAGCTCCCAGGCCACCATAGTATAAAGCTTCCCAGGCCACCATAGTATAAAGCTTCCCAGGCACCATAGTATAAAGCTTCCCAGGCCACCATAGTATAAAGCTTCCCAGGCCACCATAGTATAAAGCTTCCAGGCCACCATAGTATAAAGCTTCCCAGGCCACCATAGTATAAAGCTTCCCAGGCCACCATAGTATAAAGCTTCCCAGGCCACCATAGTATAAAGCTTCCCAGGCACCATAGTATAAAGCTTCCCAGGCCACCATAGTATAAAGCTTCCCAGGCCACCATAGTATAAAGCTTCCAGGCCACCATAGTATAAAGCTCCCAGGC
This sequence comes from Procambarus virginalis, assembly GCA_020271785.1. Taxonomy (NCBI): domain Eukaryota; kingdom Metazoa; phylum Arthropoda; class Malacostraca; order Decapoda; family Cambaridae; genus Procambarus; species Procambarus virginalis. The sequence goes on from WNGS01007533.1 coordinate 108,704, forward strand.
CACCATAGTATAAAGCTCCCAGGCCACCATAGTATAAAGCTCCCAGGCCACCATAGTATAAAGCTTCCAGGCCACCATAGTATAAAGCTCCCAGGCCACCATAGTATAAAGCTTCCCAGGCCACCATAGTATAAAGCTTCCAGGCCACCATAGTATAAAGCTTCCCAGGCCACCATAGTATAAAGCTTCCCAGGCCACCATAGTATAAAGCTTCCCAGGCCACCATAGTATAAAGCTTCCCAGGCCACCATAGTATAAAGCTTNAAAGCTCCCCAGGCCACCATAGTATAAAGCTCCCAGGCCACCATAGTATAAAGCTTCCCAGGCCACCATAGTATAAAGCTTCCCAGGCCACATAGTATAAGCTCCCCAGGCCACCATAGTATAAGCTTCCCAGGCCACCATAGTATAAAGCTCCCCAGGCCACCATAGTATAAAGCTTCCCAGGCCACCATAGTATAAGCTTCCCAGGCCACCATAGTATAAAGCTTCCCAGGCCACCATAGTATAAAGCTTCCCAGGCCACCATAGTATAAAGCTTCCCAGGCCACCATAGTATAAAGCTTCCAGGCCACCATAGTATAAAGCTTCCCAGGCCACCATAGTATAAAGCTCCCAGGCCACCATAGTATAAAGCTCCCAGGCCACCATAGTATAAAGCTTCCCAGGCCACCATAGTATAAAGCTTCCCAGGCCACCATAGTATAAAGCTTCCCAGGCCACCATAGTATAAAGCTTCCCAGGCCACCATAGTATAAAGCTTCCCAGGCCACCATAGTATAAAGCTCCCAGGCCACCATAGTATAAAGCTCCCCAGGCCACCATAGTATAAAGCTTCCCAGGCCACCATAGTATAAAGCTTCCCAGGCCACCATAGTATAAAGCTTCCCAGGCCACCATAGTATAAAGCTTCCCAGGCCACCATAGTATAAAGCTCCCAGGCCACCATAGTATAAAGCTTCCCAGGCCACCATAGTATAAAGCTTCCCAGGCCACCATAGTATAAAGCTTCCCAGGCCACCATAGTATAAAGCTCCCCAGGCCACCATAGTATAAAGCTCCCCAGGCCACCATAGTATAAAACTTCCCAGGCCACCATAGTATAAAGCTTCCCAGGCCACCATAGTATAAAGCTCCCCAGGCCACCATAGTATAAAGCTCCCAGGCCACCATAGTATAAAGCTCCCCAGGCCACCATAGTATAAAGCTTCCCAGGCCACCATAGTATAAAGCTTCCCAGGCCACCATAGTATAAAGCTTCCAGGCAAACATAGTATAAAGCTTCCCAGGCCACCATAGTATAAAGCTCCCCAGGCCACCATAGTATAAAGCTTCCCAGGCCACCATAGTATAAAGCTTCCCAGGCCACCATAGTATAAAGCTTCCCAGGCCACCATAGTATAAAGCTTCCCAGGCCACCATAGTATAAAGCTTCCCAGGCCACCATAGTATAAAGCTTCCCAGGCCACCATAGTATAAAGCTTCCCAGGCCACCATAGTATAAAGCTTCCCAGGCCACCATAGTATAAAGCTTCCCAGGCCACCATAGTATAAAGCTCCCAGGCCACCATAGTATAAAGCTTCCCAGGCCACCATAGTATAAAGCTTCCCAGGCCACCATAGTATAAGCTTCCCAGGCCACATAGTATAAAGCTTCCCAGGCCACCATAGTATAAAGCTTCCCAGGCCACCATAGTATAAAGCTTCCCAGGCCACCATAGTATAAAGCTTCCCAGGCCACCATAGTATAAAGCTCCCAGGCCACCATAGTATAAAGTCCCAGGCCACCATAATTAAAGCTTCCCAGGCCACCATAGTATAAAGCTTCCCAGGCCACCATAGTATAAAGCTTCCCAGGCCACCATAGTATAAAGCTTCCAGGCCACCATAGTATAAAGCTTCCCAGGCCACCATAGTATAAAGCTTCCAGGCCACCATAGTATAAAGCTTCCCAGGCACCATAGTATAAAGCTTCCCAGGCCACCATAGTATAAAGCTCCAGGCCACCATAGTATAAAGCTCCCCAGGCCACCATAGTATAAAGCTCCCCAGGCCACCATAGTATAAAGCTTCCCAGGCCACCATAGTATAAAGCTTCCCAGGCCACCATAGTATAAAGCTCCCCAGGCCACCATAGTATAAAGCTTCCCAGGCCACCATAGTATAAAGCTCCCAGGCCACCATAGTATAAAGCTCCCAGGCCACCATAGTATAAAGCTCCCCAGGCCCCATAGTTTAAAGCTCCCAGGCCACCATAGTATAAAGCTTCCCAGGCCACCATAGTATAAAGCTCCCAGGCCACCATAGTATAAAGCTCCCCAGGCCACCATAGTATAAAGCTTCCCAGGCCACCATAGTATAAAGCTTCCCAGGCCACCATAGTATAAAGCTCCCCAGGCCACCATAGTATAAAGCTTCCCAGGCCACCATAGTATAAAGCTTCCCAGGCCACCATAGTATAAAGCTTCCCAGGCCACCATAGTATAAGCTCCCCAGGCCACCATAGTATAAAGCTCCCCAGGCCACCATAGTATAAAGCTTCCAGGCCACCATAGTATAAAGCTTCCCAGGCCACATAGTAATATAAAGCTCCCAGGCCACCATAGTATAAAGCTCCCCAGGCCACCATAGTATAAAGCTTCCCAGGCCACCATAGTATAAAGCTCCCCAGGCCACCATAGTATAAAGCTTCCCAGGCCACCATAGTATAAAGCTCCCAGGCCACCATAGTATAAAGCTCCCAGGCCACCATAGTATAAAGCTTCCCAGGCCACCATAGTATAAAGCTTCCCAGGCCACATAGTATAAAGCTTCCCAGGCCACCATAGTATAAAGCTCCCCAGGCCACCATAGTATAAAGCTCCCCAGGCCACCATAGTATAAAGCTCCCAGGCCACCATAGTATAAAGCTTCCAGGCCACCATAGTATAAAGCTTCCCAGGCCACCATAGTATAAAGCTTCCCAGGCCACCATAGTATAAAGCTTCCCAGGCCACCATAGTATAAAGCTTCCCAGGCCACCATAGTATAAAGCTCCCAGGCCACCATAGTTATAAAGCTCCCCAGGCCACCATAGTATAAAGCTCCCAGGCCACCATAGTATAAAGCTCCCAGGCCACCATAGTATAAAGCTCCCCAGGCCACCATAGTATAAAGCTTCCCAGGCCACCATAGTATAAAGCTTCCCAGGCCACCATAGTATAAAGCTTCCCAGGCCACCATAGTATAAAAGCTTCCCAGGCCACCATAGTATAAAGCTTCCCAGGCCACCATAGTATAAAGCTTCCCAGGCCACCATAGTATAAAGCTCCCCAGGCCACCATAGTATAAAGCTCCCCAGGCCACCATAGTATAAAGCTCCCAGGCCACCATAGTATAAAGCTCCCCAGGCCACCATAGTATAAAGCTCCCAGGCCACCATAGTATAAAGCTCCCAGGCCACCATAGTATAAAGCTCCCCAGGCCACCATAGTATAAAGCTCCCCAGGCCACCATAGTATAAAGCTCCCCAGGCCACCATAGTATAAAGCTTCCCAGGCCACCATAGTATAAAGCTCCCAGGCCACCATAGTATAAAGCTCCCCAGGCCACCATAGTATAAAGCTCCCCAGGCCACCATAGTATAAAGCTCCCCAGGCCACCATAGTATAAAGCTCCCAGGCCACCATAGTATAAAGCTCCCAGGCCACCATAGTATAAAGCTTCCAGGCCACCATAGTATAAAGCTCCCCAGGCCACCATAGTATAAAGCTTCCCAGGCCACCATAGTATAAAGCTTCCAGGCCACCATAGTATAAAGCTTCCCAGGCCACCATAGTATAAAGCTTCCCAGGCCACCATAGTATAAAGCTTCCCAGGCCACCATAGTATAAATTCCAGGCCACCATAGTATAAAGCTTCCCAGGCCACCATAGTATAAAGCTTCCCAGGCCACCATAGTATAAAGCTCCCCAGGCCACCATAGTATAAAGCTCCCCAGGCCACATAGTATAAAGCTCCCCAGGCCACCATAGTATAAAGCTCCCAGGCCACCATAGTATAAAGCTCCCAGGCCACCATAGTATAAAGCTTCCCAGGCCACCATAGTATAAAGCTCCCAGGCCACCATAGTATAAAGCTTCCCAGGCCACCATAGTATAAAGCTTCCC
>WNGS01007536.1:31459-43192 GCA_020271785.1 Procambarus virginalis
GGGGGGGGGGGGATAGCATACAGGAACTCATGCTGTTAAATAAATAGTCGATGTGAGGGCTACCTTGTTGCCCTAGGTCAATTCTGAAGTCACCTCCAGAACTATGGGATTTTTGTTGAGGTTGTTGTTTATGATAAGATTCCTAAAGTTAACTGAGAATGCAGTTATCTTGATGGATGAACCTTGTTTGTAGTATCCGACCCCAAGTCAGTAGTACGTTTTCAAGATTTGGCTATATAGTGCAATGAATAAATAAGGGGTGGGGGAGGAATGAACAAAACACTTCCCTTCACCAATGTATTTACTTAACCGATCAAATATATAAAAACAGAATATTTCTACACATATTTACAGTTGTGTCTCTTTCACCAAAGGACACCAAAAGCGCTCACTTGTAGCGTTTGCCAACTCCAGCATATCCCACAACTCGGTACCTCGTCCACTCGTACTGGGAAACACTGGTGAGTTCACCTTTTACGTGGGCCAGCCCACCGACACAATATCACGAGGTGCCTATATCCGACTATCGCTCTCCAGCAACTCGCTGGCAGAGGACCTCAGCCAGACGCTGATCGGGGTCTCAAAACAACCAATACAGGGGTAGCGAACCTCTGGCAGAAGCTTCTAGCGACTGGCTAGCAGCACGTCCCAACAGGCACCTCACTGTCGCTCGTTACTCTCCTAAGTCAATTCCGGGTACGCCGATCGTTACTAACACTACGTTACATAGCAGATAACACACTGCGTAGAGCGACAGCAGCTCACTCAGTCTTCTCCCAAGACCAGGTGGTGAGTACATGGACTGTCCAAGGTAAAAGCTGCCCTCTTCAGTACGACTGCCTCCAAACATCACCTCTGTGGACATAACACGGCATCAGTTAATTGGACAGTACACTGGGGAAACCAGAAGGTAACACTTACTCACTGGGGCATTGACATTATGTACGTAGCACAACCTACGTGGCGCTGATCTTGATCCGCCACCTCACCAGAAGGTCATCTACAACGACCTCTCTGTCTGACCAAGGCAGGAAACCAGAGCCATTTGCCGCTGTCACGCCACCACCAATAGTTGGCATTGTCTACGTAGCGTCAAATACCAGGGGAGTTTGAGTGTAGGCTCATAGATGGCGCTGGAATTGCCAAGCCACACTCAGACGATTGATTTTTTATTGTTGCCGCCGAAGGCGGCTAGTTTATTGTGCACCCCATACTCATCCTGTGAGCGGTAGCGCAAAAGCATTACAGAGGGCACAAAAGGTCTTTATCAGACCTCATCTTAGATTATTACATTAACAATTACATCTATCCTTCACACCTTATAGTTACAATGTCAGCTAGTTACAGAGAAAGTGCTATTTCAAGAGCTACATATTTACAGTAAGTCATCATACATTAATGGTAGGTCTTATCGCTAATACATAATAGTTTGACCAATGGGGACATTACAGAGTCATAGGGGAGCTTCTGTTTCTTGTTAGTCTTCAAAATACACTACTTGTTTCTGAATCTCATATGTCGTTCATCTACTGGAAGCGAAATGTGGATACAGTGCAAGTATTTCAGGTAATTTTCCCATGGTAATAAGATAGGTTGCCATATCATACAGAGTGAGCTTAGATCTATCTCTAAATGGCTCAATTTTACTACAATCCAAGATATAGTGTTCTAGTGTGTGTCCCTGTCTTTGTCCACACACTTTACACTTTACTTCATCTAGATCCCTATACAAGCCGAACTGCCAGAGATACTTGTAGCCAAGTCTTATACGAGCTGTGACAACATCTGTTAGTCTACTGACTTTGTTACTTGCCCCATACACATGTTTTACTTCACACATTTCAATGTGATGAACAATGGACCTGCTAGTTCCAGTTTGCACAGTTCTACTTTCTTCAAATCCATCCAGGAGTTCTCGTCTAATGACACTTTTAAGGGACCTATTTGATAACTCAAGATTCCGTTCAACACTGTCTTTATTTACTGCAGCCTTAGCAAGGGCGTCAACTTTGTCATGTTCCTGCAGGCCAATGTGAGAAGGAATCCACAACATTTTTATATTTACCCTCTTGCTAAGTATTCTTATATATCTACGTCTAGCTTCCAAGACAAGCACGTTATTACTTGATTGCAAACTGTTTATTGCTCGTAGTGAGGAAAGGGAGTCAGAAATAATTAAGCTGTCTACTTCAGTGTTGTCAATAATTTCGAGTGCTACCAGTATCGCTACCAACTCGGCTTGCATAGTGGACGCCCAGTTACTAATTCGGATATTCCTTTCAATTGTGCTGCCATCGGGCTGATGAGCAATAACAGCACTTCCTGCCCTCCCTGTAGCTGTATTGAGTGATCCGTCAGTGTATATTGTCTGTTGTGGGGGTTTTTCTTTTTTGTTTTACTGTCACGACTGCAATGCGTACGTCGCCAATGTACATGTGGCAGACGCTTCACGAAGCTGTCGGAATTAGCAAAATAGAAAATACGAGAGCAACCGTACAGGGCCTGGGAGCAAGGTCGAGTTAGAGTCCTTGTGGGTCTCTTCTCAGACTAGCCTCACCTGGTCCTGCTCCACGTTGGTCGTTGGAATCTCCTCAATGATGTAACACTTTAAGGGACTCCTAGGGTCCTCATCAAATTTATAGTTTAGTGACTTACAGGCAACTCGGTGTTGAAGACACTTAGAGCTGAAGGCTTGAGTAATATTGGCAGTATTCAGAAGTGGTTCAACGGAAACACCGCAAAAAGCTTAACAGTAGTTTATTTACTAACTTAACCACTAATACACAGGGTGCTTGATTTACTTTCGATTGGCGTCAGCAAAGCTATGGTTGCATTAGCGAGACTCTTGACGTCTGGCTAATCGTCTCGTATCCACTCGTGGAGAAACACCTAACTTAACACAGTTGACAGCCAATCATTAACACGGCAACCTAACTGCCGGTATGCAAAGGGATCACAAGAGTTCCAACCGGATACTCGGTAATGATGATATGCAATAAACACAATAATAATCACACAATAACTAAATGTGTGGAGTATGTGAAGCTCACATCCACAGACGAGTGAAATGCTGTGATACCACACAGATAAACACGCATACACCGTCGATTCACCTATAACCTGCGACAGGTATAAGAAGGTGAGAACTGTGGTTGATCCCTCAGATCAACACAGACACAATAAAACAATGACAAGATCTTGTACTTACAGATAAGGTACCTTTCCTTACGCACTCACTCAGACTCGTTTATACAAGCACTCGTAGGTAGCCTGATAGCTGGTTTCGCTCGTAGACACGGAGGGTACTCGCAGTATCTTGAGATGATTTCGTGAGTAAAGCGTGCTGTATGCTTAACAGACAGACACACGCACACACACTGGCACTGACGGTGCGTGAGGTGGTGACGTCACGTAGGAGTGAGGGCGGCGGCGGGCGCTCGAGGTACTGAGGTACACGCTCAGGATGAGTGGCGGTACCATGCACTACACTGTACACTGTGGTAATGTCACACACAGATTACTTAGGCGGCGGCACTGCCTTAGTTCACTCTAGGTCACTCACGACGATCTTTGTCACCAGGGGTTACCTGATACCAGTCTGTTTCGCTCTGGAGATTTGTCACTTTAGGCTTCTAAACAATATATTCCCACTCGTGATTCTGGCGAGTGTGTGGTATATCGCAAAGACGCTGAGTTAACTTGACGGTGAGGGATAGACGGTGATCAGTCTATTGGCCGGTAGAACAGAACACGTCCTCTTCGTATGGTCTCTCTCACGTGAATGAGTTTGCAAGGGTGCCGGGCATCTCGTGGCACACAACACAAAAGGAGTTACAATTTGACCAATAGCATTGCAGCAAATGAGCGGGAACCAATCATATTAGCTCGTTCGATGAGCAGTAGCAGGAGTGACGTCATGAACACGTCATAGCTGTTATTCAACATCGCACCGGTTGACCCCAGAGGTCAGACGCTGCTGGCGCCTTCCCCTCTGTCTCAGCGGGCACCAGCCATGTACTCACTGACCCTTTGGTAGCACGTATACTTAGCTCCCTGTATCTACTTCCTGCCTAGACATACGGCGGCCTACGTATTTTAACAGTGTTCCTGGTTAAGTGGGCATTCTGGAGATACCCAACATGCTAGGTCACTATCCAGGATTAAGAGAGATAGGCTTTGTGCACGAAGATCTGTGCACTGCAATGCCATTCAAGTCAGCTGTGGGAGCATCTTGGGAGACATACTCCCACATCTGTGCAATGTTGTTTTCAGCTTGTATATTGTGAATGTGTTCTATGGTGCTTAATTTAGCAGCAAGCTGAGCATGAGGGTTGTTTGTGATTAGTTTCTTGGTGGGGTATGCAGGGGTCAGGATGTCAAAAGGTACTATCTGCCAGGGTGGAAGGAAGTGCTGTACTCTTTCATCTGTATATACATCATGCAGTCCCATCATTTTAATATGAGTGGCTGTTCTTTGAATCCACTTAGACTCGCTAGTTCCATTTCGTATGTGTTCTAACAGAGCAACTGACACAATGTTGTTTTTGTTATCACCAGAAGCTTTAGTCCCATCATAAGATTAATTTCAAATATTCTATCTCTAATGCTAAGTATATTTAATTCTTTCCGCATGTTGAGAACTTTGGTAGTTATTGGACAGCCAAGTATAATTCTGAGTGCTTCATTTTGCATTTTTTCCAGTCTATCAATACTTTTGCCATTTTGCAGGACCAAAGCTGGTGCATGATAGTCTATCAGAGACCTCATATACGCTAAATACATCATTCTTGCTATTCTAATATTAACACCATATTTCGGGCTGTACCCCACTACAGTTATGAGAGCCTTGAGTCTGTCTCTACATTGTTGATGTAACTTATTGACTGCAGTTGAGGTACAAGGGACATAGACTCAAAGGTATTTGAAAGAAGAGACATAGTCTATTGGTATATTATCTATCTTGAGTTTTCGTGGTCCACTTTTGCGGTTGCCAATTTCCCAGCAAACACAGAACGTTTGTGAACGTTTTTAAATGGTGCCACAAAGGTAATACTCTAACATTTGACATAAATACGTATATCTGACATTCTTAAAACCACTAGATATAACTAAAAACATGTATTCTTGAGACACAGTTTTTTAAGATTTATGTAAAAATTTAAAAATAATAGTAAATGCTATGGAATTATAATGGTTTCATGCTTTATATATAAAAATAAACAATTTTCAGTCAACATTTCTTTTTTTGTTTACTCTATGTAAACCTATCCAATTTACGTTCTTATAACATAAATATAACATTTATATGTCGCCAATATAACGTTATTTACACGACATCGTTACGTTATTATAAGGTTATATTAACGTATAATTCCTGTATAAAAAAGCTGAAATATATTGAGCTTTATATTTTAAACCTTGTAAAATTGTCGTAAAACTTGGAATAAGACAGTAAGCATGCTTTATTTATGAAAATATAGAAACAAATCAACAAAAACATAAACCACATGTCACCTAGCTATAATTCTTTGTCTTTCTTGAGAATGTAATTTAAGCTTTGACAATCTTTCTTCATATGACAGGTTTCTATTTTGGGGTATTAACTTTGTTATCCTCCGCTGGACGCATTCTAGTATATTTATATCCATGCTGTGGATATACTGTGACCAAAGTGAAGTGCATATATATCTAAATGGAGCCTACCCAGAGCAAGATATATCTGAAGAACAATGAACCGATATCTTAATTATTACTAATGTTTCAATACATAAATCCCAGTGTTCTGTTTGCCTTATTACGAACATTTATTCATTGATTTTTTTTAAATTCTTACTAATCATAACTCCCAGATCCCTTTCATAATTCGACTTCACAATCTCAGCACCATGCATGCATCTCGCTTATATCTTGTAACTCGATCTATCGTCATTACCTATCCTTTAAACCTTACATTTGTCAGTATTAAACGGCATCCGCCAATCTTTTGACCATATTTCAGTACCCAATTTAGATCGTTCGATCGATCAATTTAAACCTCCTTGTATCATGTATCATCATACATGATGATATAATGATACACACTACTGGGTATGCTGATGATATAATGTTACACACTACTTGTTATGCTAACATGCAGAACACTCTTAACTCTGTATTAGTCTCATGTCAGGGCTTCGGTTTAGTCATATCTCAGCAGAGGAAACAAAGATACTAAACGGGTGTCCACCCAGGCAGGGAGGAGCTGTTCACAAGATGCAACTGTCTGATGGCTCCCAGCTTGACTATGTTAACAGATTCAAATACCTTAAAATTTGCCTTGTATTGTCCTTTTGTATTCAAACTCTGTCGTCAGTATAATGAGAGGCTCCATAAGCCCTCTTGGAGATGTTGCAGGTTATCACTCAGGCTATCGTGCCAATGTCACAATTGTCAAAATGATGTACCTTGCATACATCAGATCTTTAGTGGATTATGCTGCACCTCTGCTTGCCTTGATGACTGAAAGAAAGCTTAAAGGGCTTGAAAACTTGCAGAACGAAGCCTTGAAGATAATCTTTGGATGCCCCTCGTACCACAAAGATACTTAACATGAGGAAGGAACTTAATATTCCGAGCGTTGTTTATCGTGTTACTGAAATTAACTGTCAAATTGGTATAAAAATGCTAAGGCTAGCTCATCCTAACTCTTGCACAGAAGCCCTCCAGAATGTCTTTATTGAAGGTCAACATTGTTTCATGTGGCACTGTATCAAAAGCTTTGCTAAAGTCAAGGAACACAACATCACAATCCTTACCACTATCAACTGCCTCAACTATGCTGGAATAAAAAGAGAGCAAATTTGTTAAACATGAACGGCCATGTGTAAAACCATGTGTTGCGACTTAACTCCATTGATTCTAAATCTTTGTTTCCTTTGGTATAGCCATGCCCTAATTCAGCTTAATATAGAATCCACAATATAGTGAACCTCTATCTTTTTAATCAGTCTTTTATGTGGCACTGTATCAAAAGCTTATATTATGAGTGGGAAGTCCGTATAAACAACTGGGCCTCTACCCCCCTTCAATCCGAACTATTTTCCTTGCTTCTTGCACTGAAATGTGTACAAGTCTCTAAACTGATACATTAATTGTAACTCTTTATCATCCTTAATTGCTCTCAAGTCTTTAAGACATACTGTAACATGCACGTGTCTGAAGCTAGGCACAAATACAACAAAGTTATTAATGATAACAAGAGACTTCGAACTAGGTACCTCACAGGAAGGTGTCCTCAGTCCTACCTTATTTAATATCTTAATAAACACGCTGTTAAACTCTGTACCGAGCAAACCCAACGTCCACATCATTATAGCTATGCTGATGATATAATGATACACACCACTGGGTATGCTGATGATATAATGATACACACCACTGGGTATGCTGATGATATAATGATACACACCACTGGGTATGCTGATGATATAATGATACACACCACTGGGTATGCTGATGATATAATGATACACACCACTGGGTATGCTGATGATATAATGATACACACAACTGGGTATGCTGATGATATAATGATACACACCACTGGGTATGCTGATGATATATGATACACACAACTGGGTATGCTGATGATATAATGATACACACCACTGGGTATGCTGATGATATAATGATACACACCACTGGGTATGCTGATGATATAATGATACACACCACTGGGTATGCTGATGATATAATGATACACACCACTGGGTATGCTGATGATATATTGATACACACAACTGGGTATGCCGATGATATAATGATACACACCACTGGGTATGCTGATGATATATTGATACACACAACTGGGTATGCCGATGATATAATGATACACACAACTGGGTATGCTGATGATATAATGATACACACAACTGGGTATGATGATGATATAGATACACACCACTGGGTATGCTGATGATATAATGTTACACACCACTGGGTATGCTATCATGCAGAACACTCTTAACTCTGTATTAGACTCATGTCAGAACCTAGGTTTAATTATCTCAGCAGAGAAAACAAAGATACTAAATCGGCGCCCACCCAGGCAGGGAGGAGCTGTTCGCAAGATGCAACTGTCTGATGGCTCCCAGCTTGACTATGTAAACAGATTCAAATACCTTGGCCTTGAGGTGCCACTGTACGGTCCTGTTGTATTCAGACTCTGTCGTCAGTATAAAGAGAGGCTCCGAGCTCTCAAGGCTGTTGCAGGTTATCACTCAGGCTATGGTGCCAATGTCAGAATTGTCAAAATGATGTACCTTGCATACATCAGATCTTTAGTGGATTATGCTGCACCTCTGCTTGTTTTGATGCCTGAAAGAAAGCTTGGAGGGCTTGAAAAATTGCAGATCGAAGCCTTGAGGATAATCCTTGGGTGCCCTCGTACCACAAAGATACTTAATATGAGAAAGGAACTTAATATTCCGAGCGTTGTTGATCGTGTTACTGAAATTAACTGTCAAATTAGTATTAAAATGCTTAGGCTAACTCATCCTAGTCCTTGCACAGAAGCCCTCCAGAATTTCTTTATTGAAGATCAGCATTGTTCCAAATGGATAACAAAAGCTGGAACTCAACTCAGAATGTATCAGGTTCATGATTTGTACCAAGAGAAACAACAACGGCACTTTCCTGCACCGTGGGAGGTTACACTCTTTCCAGTTTTAATCCCTCCCTTTCCTCCCAAGAAGCAAATTAGAGATCAGCCCAAGCTTCGTCTTGAGGCAAAGCTCAACGCCTTAAGCCATATTGATGCTCTGTCCACAGAACATTCTCTCTCTCAAATCATATACACTGATGGTTCCCTACACCGCACCACGGGTGAAACTGGAAGTGCAGTTGTTCTGAAAATGGGCGATGGCCTATACTTTGAGTGGGAGTCCGTATAAACAACTGGGCCTCTACCCTTCAGACTGAACTATTTGCCTTGCTCCTTGCACTGAAATGTGTACAAGTCTCCAAACTTGATACATTAATTGTAAGTGACTCCTTATCATCCTTAAATGCTCTCAACTCTTTAAGACATAACTGTAACATGCTCGTGTCCGAAGCTAGACACAAATACAACAAAATTATTAAGGATGGTAACAGAGTCCATTTCATGTGGTCTCCATCTCATGTTGGCCTCCGAATGCATGATAGAGCTGATAAGTTAGCCAAAGAATCTGCCTTTAAAGGAGACGTATGAGTGTAACCTTGGATTGTCAATGAGCAATCTGAGAGCAGCAGTGCACCGAGAACTTCAACAAGATCTTGTAGATCTGAGGCAAAGTGAAATTGACACCAGTAATTCCATCTATCATCATACTATCATGCAAGAGGAGCCACACATCTATGGATCATCCAATAAAATCAGCAGACTTCTAGATGTTACTACTCTTCGGCTTAAACTGTGTTACAACTCTCTCTGGGATTTCTAATTATCTGCTGATGTAGACCTAACAAAATGTAAACTGGGTCAACAAGCACACACTCTGTCACTATGTGATGGAGTGCCAAAAGACTTCAATTGAATTGAATTGAATTCAGAGACAATTTTATAATAAATGTTCTAGAGGTGTTTAAATATTTCATTCAAAATGATCTGTTACCAGAAATCTTAGCCAAATATCCCCTATTTGCTAACTAAGATAAGTAAATGATAAGTAAATTGTCTCGCCAATTATATATACGAGGGAATGATTAAGGGTCGAGGGACGAAATGCGCATTGCTGCCCTCACCTGTGACGTCACAGCGTCGTCGCCGCAGTATCAACAGAGCGGCCATTTTGTCGTCAGTGCAGTCAGCGGACAGAGGACAAACGCTTCATGCAAATATTATCGTAAGTAAACACTTATATTTTATTATATTATTAGATTCTAGTGCTGGCTATAGTATGTGGAGGTGAGAGTGCTGGTGTATGTGGAGGCTAGGGGCAGTGCTGGTGTATGTGGAGGTGAGAGTGCTGGTGTATGTGGAGGCTAGGGGCAGTGCTGGTGTATGTGGAGGTGAGAGTGCTGGTGTATGTGGAGGCTAGGGGCAGTGCTGGTGTATGTGGAGGTGAGAGTGCTGGTGTATGTGGAGGTGAGAGTGCTGGTGTATGTGGAGGTGAGAGTGCTGGTGTATGTGGAGGTGAGAGTGCTGGTGTATGTGGAGGCTAGGGGCAGTGCTGGTGTATGTGGAGATGAGTGCTGGTGTATGTGGAGGCTAGGGGCAGTGCTGGTGTATGTGGAGGCTAGGGGCAGTGCTGGTGTATGTGGAGGCTAGGGGCAGTGCTGGTGTATGTGGAGGTGAGAGTGCTGGTGTATGTGGAGGCTAGGGGCAGTGCTGGTGTATGTGGAGGTGAGAGTGCTGGTGTATGTGGAGGCTAGGGAAGTGCTGGTGTATGTGGAGGTGAGAGTGCTGGTGTATGTGGAGGTGAGAGTGCTGGTGTATGTGGAGGCTAGGGGCAGTGCTGGTGTATGTGGAGGTGAGAGTGCTGGTGTATGTGGAGGCTAGGGGCAGTGCTGGTGTATGTGGAGGTGAGAGTGCTGGTGTATGTGGAGGTGAGAGTGCTGGTGTATGTGGAGGCTAGGGGCAGTGCTGGTGTATGTGGAGGTGGGAGTGCTGGTGTATGTGGAGGCTAGGGGCAGTGCTGGTGTATGTGGAGGTGAGAGTGCTGGTGTATGTGGAGGTGAGAGTGCTGGTGTATGTGGAGGCTAGGGGCAGTGCTGGTGTATGTGGAGGTGAGAGTGCTGGTGTATGTGGAGGCTAGGGGCAGTGCTGGTGTATGTGGAGGCTAGGGGCAGTGCTGGTGTATGTGGAGGCTAGTGGCAGTGCTGGTGTATGTGGAGGCTAGGGGCAGTGCTGGTGTATGTGGAGGTGAGGAGGGCAGTGCAGGTGTATGGAACTGAGGACTCAGGCCCCAGGGCCTGGACACGGGGGCCTGAGCACAGCTGAGGGTTAGCCAACATGAGAGGGTTGTGTTGATTGCCTGAAATTATTTAAATTGTTCTAGTTCTAGGCTAGGCTAAGCTCATCTGTAATAATTGAATTAAGCCTAGGCAAGCCTAGAACCTAGTTCAGTAATTTAAAAAATGTTGTAACTTGAAAAATGCCATTCAATACATTAAACAATTGAAATATTTTCAGGCAATCAACACAACCCTCTCATGTTGGCTAACCCTTTGTCATGTTGGTCAATAATTTAATGATTTTTTTATGGAGTATTCTTTGCTATGTTGATAGTGCTTGTTGTGTGTCTGCAGGTGCATTCAGTGTGTGTATGATGCCTGGTGTTAAAAAATTATTTCTTACTCGTTCATGCTCTCATTTAGACTTTTGGCCTCGACGAGGTTCAGTCTTATGACTGGTGTGTGGCACTTTTCTGTTGAAATGTAGTCTTTTCGAGACTACATTTCAAATATTACCTAACATACACAGTCTAATATATCTGTGTGAAATAGATTAAATCCATTTATTTGATATTCAGCTAATAGTTCTCTATTTTCTACATTCATCCATGTTTTGGTAAGTGCAATAATATGTATTGTTTCATTGCAGATAAGAGATTCCAGATCGTTCCAGATTTCCGAAGTACTGAAACGCACACCATACAGGCTTGGTGGAACTAGGTGCAAGGTAAAATTATTTACATTTACTTGTTTTATATATATATATATATATATATATATATATATATATATATATATCTATATATTATATATATATAT
>WNGS01007537.1:12769-26318 GCA_020271785.1 Procambarus virginalis
GTAGTCACAGTAGGGACTTTAATACCCTAAAGGGTTTGAATTTTCAAAATTGATGAGAGGGACCCTGAATTGTTTTTCTTACACTTTTGAAAGCTAGCTACTAATTTAAAATGGCCAGAAGATTCTTGGGTGACCATTATGTAAGGTCAGTTGTGCGGGAAGGCACAAGAGATTTTCGCTTCGCTCCCTTTCGAAGACAGCTTTCATTACCCCACAGTAAAAAAGAGGATCTTGCAGGCGTATGAACTCAGTGCAGAAGCATTAAGACAAAAGTTTAGAGGTCTCAAGCGTGCACCTGATCAGACAGTTACAGATTTTGCTCGAGTAAAAGAGTCAATTTTTGACAGGTGGCTAAACCGAAATAATACTCATGATTTTTTTGTCACTAAAGCAGCTCATCCTAGTTGAAGAACTTTTCTCTTGTTTGCCTGTAAAGTTCACCATGGCACTAGCCACAGGTAAACGTTCTTACAAGGATGTTAATGAGTTAGCTATGTTGTCAGATGTACATGAGACGATTTTTAGAATACCGGATAACAATGTTAACATGGCACCTAAAACATTCCCTTCTAGCCAGGCAAATCCTGAGAGGTCAAAGAATAGTCATTATCATGCTAAGTGTGTTCTTACAGCCAGGGCAGACCAAGCATTTGTTAGATCTAAGGGTACTGTTAACCTTAGTAAATCTACAACAGTTTCGACAAGTTCGACTGATGGGAAACAATGTAATTATTGTCACAAGAAAGGTCATGTTGTTCGTCATTGTTTCAGGTTACATCCGGAATTACGACCAAATGCCTTGGTGGTGAGTAAAAGTAGGCAAGGTCATAATTCTGAGACATTTTGTAAGGGTAAGCCACAGTGGCTTGCTGATTTTGACCCTTACATGATTCATGCAAAAATTGTTGGAGTTGTAGACAAGTGGATTCCTGTAGTTATGTTTAGAGACACTGGTGCATCGTTAACCTTGATTACTTCCAGTATGTTGTCCAAGGTCAAGAAGATTGACCTGGACGAAGTAATTCTTATACAGGGTATAGTTGGGGTAGTGCAACGTGTTCCCCTCATGCAAGTTTACATTAAATCCCCCTATACTCCTGGACTATGTACTGTAGGTGTGTGTGATACCTTACCTATTCCTGGTGTCGATATAATTCTTGGAAATGACATTGCCGGCACTATGATAAACAGTCATCTTCCCATCATGTTCAACGACCCAGGTAGAGTTCTCTCAGAAACGAGTGAGATTGCTCCTAAAGTGTATCCAGCCTGCGCAGTCACCAGATCTCATGGCGCCAAGTCCCAGAGTGATGTTTCTAATCCTACAATTGGAAGGATGGCTGGAAAACCTTCAACGTTAGAACCGGAAATTAACTTGGTTGACACTTTTATGTCTAGGTTGGATGAAGTTAGTAAAGTTGAGGGAGTTGTGCCAAGTAAGGAAGTTGTACCTCCTGTTACTACCTCTTCCCCTAAGTTTGATGTAAAATTCCACACCTTAACCCAACTTCAACAGAGTGATCCTAGTTGAAATGCCTGTTTTTCTGAAGCTGTTAAGGAGGATGCTTTGGCAGATGATGTTGGATACTTCCTCTGAGATCAGTTGCTGATGAGACGATGGAGAACTAATTTATCTCCCTCTTCAGAGGACTGTGAGAGTGTTATCCAGCTTCTGGTCCCCAAAGCATACGTGAACAAGTCGCCTCAGCTGCCCACGACGATCCATTACGCGGTCACCAAGGGATTAGTCGAATGTTATACCAGGTATCAAAATATTTTTATTGGCCCAGTCTTAAAAAAGATATTGGTAAATATTGTAGAGTGTGTGTAACCTGTCAAATAGTGGGTAAACCGAATCAGAATGTACCTAAAGCTCCCCTGCATCCAATTGTAGTTCCAAGTGAACCTTTTTCCCGCATCCTTATCGATTGTGTAGGCCCTTTGAATAGGACAAAGTCAGGTCATGTATTTTTAATAACCTTAATGTGTGCCACATCCAAGCTTCCAGAAGCTTATCCTGTAAGAAACATAAGAGCAAAGACAGTTATCCATCACTTGACAAAATTCTGTACTTTGTTTGGACTACGTCGAGTTACCCAGACTGACAACGGTAGCAATTTTCGGTCTGCAGAGTTCAAACGATTTTGTGAGAAGTACCAAATAGAACATCGTGTGTCCAGTGCTTATCATCCACAAAGTCAAGGTGCCTTGGAGAGATTTCACCAAACTATGAAGCAGATGATACGAACTGTTGGTGAAGACTCCAGACGTAATTGGGATGAAGACTTACCTTGTATCTTGTTTGCAGCTCGAAATGGTTTACAGCATTCCTTGGGTTGTTCCCCGTTCCAATTAGTTTTCAGACATCAAGTGAGAGGCCCAATCCAGTTGCTGAGTGAAAGGTTGTTGGGAAACGTCTCTCTCCCTGATGGAAGTCGTCTGTTGAGTGAGATCCAGTCGAAGTTGAAGAAGTACCAAGACGTGGCAAGCGAGCACCTGAAGAAGTCACAGTTGAAGATGATAACACCATGACAAGAAGTTCAGGGTGAAGTTGAGATGTTTTCAGCCAGGTGATCTTGTTCTTTTTTAAAGTCCAGAGTGGAAACTGCCTTAGCTCATCATTTTGAAGATCCGTTTGAAGTTGTTTGCAGACGATCTGAGTTAACTTATAAAATTAAAAGTCTGCAGGACCCTTCCAAGGTTTTGGCAGTACACATTAACAGGTTAAAAGGTTTTCAAGGCTCCAGGCCAGTGTTATGTGTGGTACAGGACACAGTCACCCCAGAGAACCATATATCTGATGACTTGTCTAATCATACCTTTTGTAATTCTAGCTTTGAGGAGATGATGGGACATTTGGATGAGGTTAAACAGGGAGAGTTGAGAATGTTACTACACCAGTATTGTAATATATTTGGAGAAGTTCCTACCCAGACCTCTGTTTTGAGCCATGATATTCAGCTCATAGACACCACCCCTTTTCGTATGCATCCGTATAGTGTATCTCCAGAAAAGAGAGATATTATCAGGAGGGAAGTGGAGTTCCTCCTGGAAAATGGTCTAGTTACACCCAGTCAGAGTTCCTGGTGTTCACCATGTTTGTTAGTTCCTAAACCGGATGGGAGTTGGCATCTGTGTACTGATTACAGGTGGTTAAATAAGGTAACTGAATTAGACACTTTCCCATTGCCATTGCTTGAGGATTGCATCGACCAACTTGGTCACTGTCAATATATATCTAAACTCGATTTGTCCAAGGGATATCATAAAGTGCCTTTGACAAGTCGAGCTAGTGAGTATTCAGCTTTTGTAACACCTGATTTCAGTATAACGTTATGCCTGTTGGTCTTAAAAATGCCCCAGCATCCTTCCAGAGATTAATGAATTCGTTGCTGCAGGATATTCCAAATTGCCGTGCTTATTTAGATGACTGTTTTATTTAGTGATTCTTGGCAAGAGTAGTGAAGTTGAGGACTACGACGACATGCGCCATCTGGCCAGGTGGGCCCCTGCGACTAGAACCGCGCACACCATCTGGCCAGGTGGGCCCCTGCGATTACGACCGCGCACACCATCTGGCCAGGTGGGTCATAATGGCCAGGTGGAGTGCACGTGACTAGTCGCAAGGGGTTTTGGGGAATTTTCCCGGAAGTTTGGTGCACACCGGACGCGTGTGAGCGTCCGGTGATGGGTTATGCGGTCGGAGAAGATGGGGGTCATGTTGTGGGGGGGGGGGGGTAGGAGAGTATGTGGGGGTATGTGGTAGAGTATGGAATATGAGGATATGTGCTTCCCCGGAAGTTTTGATGCGTGGCGTCCGGCCAGGCGTCACTTGAGAGAGTGTCGTGTTGGGTAGGGGTTGGAAGCTATGTGGTTGGTATGCGGACATGTAGGGAGGAGGAGGAGGAGGAGGAGTATGTAGGTTATGTTGTGGAGGGAGGGGGGAGCCCCCATACCTGAGAGGATAACAATAACGTCCATTAGTTCCCCCCTACAGGAGGGCAGAAGTGTTGAGGGGGGTATGAGAGAGCAGCCTCTTGCGGATGCTGACCATTACCCTTAATCGTTTTTCAATATCTTCAGAGAGGTTTGAGAGATGTTCACCCCAACAGGCCTCTCCCACAACTGCGGATTCGTTAAGGAGGGGGCGACGTTCTTACTTCCGCTAGCTGGGCCTCACCTGCCAACCATCAATCACTTCTCATTGGACTGGGATCGTTTCCCTCCCCTCACACAGAAACACGCCGTTAGTTCACTGCGAGTCTTCATTCAATACACACCATACGGCTCCGCAACATGGAAAGACGATCCTTAACAGCTTGCATGAAATGCGGCGTCTTCTATATTCCATCACCAAATCAAGTATGCCGTCTTCAGTGCACAAGCTGTGAAAAACTGCCCCTAGGCCATTACGACATCAAATGCAAGCGATGTCAACAGATTTTTGTGATAACCGTGAGTGTTATTCTTATATAATATTCAACAGTTCATTTTATTGCACCCATTGGTGAAATATCGTATGTGTAAACTATTATCTCTCTCTTATAGTGTGAGAACAATTACTCATTCGGCCATTACATTCCACACAGTTAAATATGATCTTTTTCAATTTCAGTTTACAAAACCGTGAAGTGTCCTTACTGCTCATCTGCCCCGCGAGGAGGACATCGTCGGAATGAAACTTCACATAAACATATGGATCATATATAAATATACTTCTCTTACCTGTATTACATTTTCATCATCATCATAATCCACTTGCAAGCAAACACACATGCATAATAATAATAATAATAATATTTCGCCATTCACCCATGCTGAATATCATTTTGTTCCATTTCAGGTTATAATCCGTACCTCGATCGACGGAGGGAACAGATAGACGTCATCGATTCGGTATCCAATCCGTCCCACACTGAGCTAAGGAGAGCTGATGTCACTCGTGAGCATCCCCCGCCCCTTCAACAAGGCCACCCGGGCCGCCAGATGTAGGGCTACGAGTCATTATCACGCCCAGTTAACACACCGTTTAGGATTCATAGGCTCACACCTGCTCAACCCCTTCACCAGGACGTAAGTAAGTTATTACTGTCTTATTTCAGTCTATTTCCTAAACATATTAATTCCCACTAGTCTGTTCTCTCACCTCAAAAATAATATATATATATATATATATATATATATTATATATATATATATATATATATATATATATATATATATATATATATATATATATATATCACTGTCACTCTCAGCGCTGCTGGATACCAATATATGCACATCGGTGTAGTATCTGCAAAAAAAGAAAAACACGTTATCTCTAGAAAGAAAGAATGAAAAGCATATATATATATATATATATATATATATATATATATATATATATATATATATATATATATATATATATATATATATATATATATATATATATATATAAATTGTCACGGTGGGGTGTGGGCCGGGGCTCCGATAGCACTCAGCTGCTAAGGGCTCAAAAGGCCGAATACTCAGCCCCTCCGACTCCCGGGAATCACCGGAGTCTCTTTGGTCCCAAAGGAGAGGACCAACAATGCCCACCTCCGCAGGTCTTTGCTTCCACCACTGAAAAGGGGTGCCACTGATTCACCCTGGAAGCCCTTCAGTCAACCACGGGGAAACTGCTATTAACAGTTCCGGCCTAGTCCCGAGGAGGAGTGAAGGAAGACTCAGGCTCACCTTATAACAGTAACTCCCCTGAGTCTTGCCTGCCAGACAAAAAGGTTGCAGGAACTCCTTTCCCGCCTGTCTTCTCTATCTTTTCCTCAACAAGGTCGCCAGCTGGGTTATTATATCTGTACCCCAGCGATGCAGTTCAGTGGGTGTATACATGTTGTCTGTTGCCAGAGTGTTGCTACTCCCAAGATCTACTATTGGACTGTCGGCCCAGGGTACTCTACCATGAAGGTCCGCATGGCTTTACCTCTCTCTAGCCACCACGTTACTAGTTGCCGCCATTCAGGCACTAGTACTGATCGGATGGCTAAGGGTACACTTTTATATAAGTCTGTGCTGTTTACCACTCTTCAGGCAATAAGAGCTTATATAGAGAACGTGACGTTCCCTATGTGGAACTAGGATAACTTTAGTGTATGCTCATAGAGAAATATTATAATGGAGGCACACTTAAACACAATAGTAAAATGTGTGAATTTACTGACACAAATTACATGATCACACATACGATTACAAGTAATACATGAAAATGAAAATAATAATAATAAATCTGGAGATCGTCAGCAACTCTTCTTTCACGTCCTACAGGCTCCTTCAACTGGGCAGAGAGACAGGAGTCACACACTCTCACAGAAGGGCCTCTTCACCACGTCGGCACATCTTCTTCACTGTCCTGCCGTCCACACACACTGTCCTCTCTGACAGTCCTGGACATGAGCTGCCCTGCAGCCTATTCTACTACTAAAGTATTAACGTCCTATTGCCACATGCATAAGTGAATATTGTGGCCTATTTAGCCTACTCACACAAAGGGGTAATGGGAGGGAAAATTGATCTACCTTAACATTCCTGGCTCACGACGCCTGTCCCTCGATGTTGTGAGGTTCCCATGCCTCCTGAGTCGATCCTTGACGATCCAGGAACGTTCCCACAGGTCCTCGGGTGTCGTGAAGCCTTCGCGTCATCGCCGTTCCAATCCCTGAGATTCAGCTATCCCAATCCTGGTTCACCAATGGGCGCTGAGCTAATCGCTATATTCACACACTCGTCCCTTCCACAAGGCGCTGCTCCTTGTCCTAGGAACGGTGTCGTCCCTCCAACACCCTCAGTGGATGTGACTCAGTCACAGCTAAGCCTGCCCGCCGCACCTTCCAGGCCCTCAACGTCCAGCGTCGCCGCCCAGCATCGCCGCCGACAATTTTCCAAGTTTGGCACTTCTCTGCTCAATCAACTTGGTTCCTTTTTGCTTCCCAGAAGCGCGGGGCCTCCAATATATAAGGTGGGCTGCGATGGCTAGCTCTAATCCACTGAGAAAGGCCCGTAAAGCCTCCAATCCTTGAGAGCTGACTGAGGTGCGTCCTGTCGCCTCTACTGTCAGGTCAACTCTGACGTTGGCGCCGCCCGGGGCACTCGGTGACGTCACGGTGGGCTCTGATTGGTCGCCCGTGACCCAAGCCACCCAATCCGCACACGGCTAGCGTCCATTCCAAAACGTCATATCTGCAGTAGGGGATACTCTTTCATTTTCATCAGGGTGCCAATTTCCCTTTACTTACAACTTATAAAGTAACCTTTCTCCCTTAACTGACGGCCGATCTGGTCGCCACACATACCAACAGACTTCTCTGTACCTCAGAGAAGCAGTAGGGAGAGTTGATATGACTCTTAAAGCAGGCAAACGAAAGAGATAGGCGAGGGCACCGTAACATACCCCTCCCCTTAAAATAAGAGTCATATCGGTTAGTAAATCCGGGAGAGGGCATCTGCTACCACATTCTCCCTTCCTTTAATGTGCCTGATTTCTAGCCAGTACTCTTGTAACAGTAGGGCCCATCTTGTCAGCCTTTGGTTCGTGTTCTTCATCCTGTGCACGAACGTCAAGGGGTTATGATCGGTGAACACTTGCACCGGTCTAGTACCTCCACCGACATAGACGTCGAAATGCTTCAGTGCCAGGATCAGGGCTAAGGCTTCCTTTTCCACTGTACTATAAGCCCTCTGGTACTTTTCGAATTTCTTCGAGTAGAATGCTACTGGACGGTGAACTCCGTCCTTCTCTTGAGCTAACATGGCTCCAATCCCCACGTCACTAGCGTCGACGTACAAGATAAAGTCTGACTCGAAGTCGGGCGAAATCAGCACTGGCACTTCGGTTAATAACTGCTTGGTCTTCTCGAAGGACTCCTGGCACGCTTCTCCCCACTTCCATCTAACGTTCTTAGATAGCAATTCAGTCAGAGGGTGTGCCACTGTCGAGAAGTTCTTGCAAAATCCTCTATAGTACCCGATCATCCCTAGATATCGTAACAATTCTTTTCTCGTCCTGGGATTCGGATATTCTTTGATTGCCTTCACTTTCTGGTCTACTGGAGTCACTTTCCCTTGACCCACGATGAAACCTAAGATGAAACCTAAGTATTCTAATCGGGCCTTTCCGAATTCGCTCTTGGCCAGATTAACTGTCAGGTTCGCTTCTTCCAACCGTTGGAATAACCCTGTAAGTCGATTCATGTGTTGTTTCCAGCTATCGGCGTACACCACAATATCGTCTATATACATGGCACAACCGTCCATCCCTCTTAGCACTTCGTTCATCATCCTCTGGAAACAACTTCCGCTGTTCTTCATACCAAACGGAAGTACTTTATACTGGTACAATCCGTCTGGAGTAGCAAACGCTGAGATCTTTCTCGCACTCGGAGACAAAGGGATTTGATAGTATCCTTTCAGCAGATCGATCTTGGTGACAAACCTTGCGTTTCCCACTTGGTCGACGCAATCACTTATTCGGGGCATCGGGTGAGAATCCGACACGGTTATGGAATTCACTTTACGATAGTCGGTGCAAAAACGATATGACCCATCACTCTTCTTGACCAGCACACAGGGCGAGCTCCACTCACCTTTGCTGGGCTCAGCGAGATCATTCGCTAGCAGATATTCCACCTCCTGTCGCATGATCTTCCTCTTTTCAGGACTCACCCGATAAGCGCTCTGCTTGATTGGCTTTCCTCCAAGCACGTCCACCTCGTGCACCACACTCTTCTGCCGTCGGGGCACATCCGTGAAGAGCGACTTGTTCCTTCGTATTATGGTCACTAAATCTCTCCTTTTCCCTTTATCCAGATGACGCAGCCTCTCTTCTAGATGTACCAAACTCTCTGTATTTGACAGGCGCGTACCATCGGCACGGGCCCACTTTCTTTCCTCTGCTGGCAACACTTGGCTCATCTCCATACACAGCCAATTTCCCTTCTTGCGACTGTGTTGCTCCCTTCACTCCCACACTCTCTTGCTCCTCTGGGAAGTATGGCTTCAAACGATTGATATGACATACCTGTGTCTTGTTAGGGCGATTCGGCTTACTGATCTCATAACTTACAGGACCCACACGCCGAACAACCGAGTATGGACCACCAAAGCGTGATTCCGTCACTCTACCTCTCCCAGGTAGCAACATCATCACTCTGGCTCGTGCCTCAAACTCCCTTGGGACAGCCTTCTTGTCGTACCAGATCGACATCTTCTCTTGAGCTGTCTTCAGGTGATCAGCAGCCAGCTCCTTCGCCGTTTTCAGTCGTTCGTGGAATCTCTGCACATACTCTTCCACTGTCACTAATGTTTTCTCTGTCGTCAACTGCTCCTTCAGCATCAATAACGGGCTTCTTTCTTCGTGCCCAAACACTAGCTGGAATGGAGAGAATCCCAGAGACTCAACTATAGCATCTCGGATCGCGAACAGGGCTGGACAGACAGCATCATCCCATTCCGCTCCCTGTTCTGCACAATACACTCTTAAGATGGTCTTCAGAGTGGAATGGAACCTCTCAATCGCTCCCTGCGATTGAGGTCTATAAGGAGACGATCGTAGTTGGGCTATTCCCCAGCTTGCAATAGCCTGCCTAAACCACCTCGACTGGAAAACGCTTCCACAGTCGGACTGGATCTCCTTGGGAACACCTACCCAAGCAAAGAACCGCTGAAAGTGTCCCATGACGCATCTCGATGTCACCTTCCGCACTGGGATCGCCTCTGGAAATCTCGTTGAAGCACACATGATGGTCAATAAGTAATTATTCCCTTTCTGGTCTTAGGTAGTGGTCCCACGACGTCGATTATTAGGTGTTCAAACGCCTGACCGAACGCAGGAACTGGAACCAAAGGTGCTTTCGGGATGGCAGGGACGTTCTTCCCCGCTCTCTGGCACGGGAAACACGTCTTGCAAATTCTTCTTACATCCGCGTCCATGCCCGGCCAATAAAAATGTTCCCGAAGCCTGCTTAAAGTCTTGGTCACTCCCAAGTGACCCGCGGGATCCACTGAGTGTGCAAGCTTCAGTACCGCATCTCTGTACCGCGCCGGCACCACCACCTGACGCCTCACTCTCAGCATATCATCACCCGCTTCTTCCCTAACCGGTCTCCACTGCCTCATTAGCACTCCCTTCTCCACGAAGAAGTGAGTCGGTGACTCGGGTCCGGCGAGACCTCCTTCAGCCTCCCGTACCAACTCAGGAAACTCTTCCTTTTGCAGCTCACCTAGACGGGTGCGGTCAATACCTAGAGGACTGGTGAGAGTAACTTGGACACTCCTATCTGACCCTTCATCACCTGTCGCTTGTCCTCTGGCCACCTCTCGGAACAGATGATCGAGCCCCAGGTCACCCGGCATGTTCTCTTCGGCGTGACTGGATCCGCTCGCATCATCTTCCCTCACGTCTCGTCCCGACGTCACCGCGCTTACCGGAAATGCCACTCTCGCAATTTCCGTTTCGCCACTGCTGGCGCCCGTCCTGCTGCTCTGTCGATAGGGTTCTATACACTCCTCACCTTTAATCAAATTCGGGAGAACACATCCCCCACAGGAGTCATTCCCTAGGATCACCTGAGCTTCCATCCTGGGCAGTAAAGCACAGACCCCTACTACGAGAGTCTGACAACCATAGTCCGAATTAAGAGTCACCTTATGAAGGGGCATCCTCACTTGTCCCCCCAACGTCCTTATCAGGGCTTCCCCTGTACTGGAACGTCTGTGTCCTCGGGGAAGAGGGATTCACTAACAAGGGTGAAGTCGGATCCAGTGTCCCTCAGCATCCTTGCTGGCACAGGATCAGCTCCTCTTATCTTCACCGTCCCCTCACACACAAAGGGGTGAATCCTCTTCTCCCTCATCACTGGCATAACACCTGAATTATCGTTGGCTTCCTCGCTCCCTATCCTCGCGAAAGCCACGTTTCCACCGTGCCTGGGGCGACCGCACTCCCTTGCAAAGTGTCCTCGTCCCCCACAGTTGTAACACCGACCACCTCTCCTGGGCGACCCTCTACTAGTCACCCTGGTAGCACAAACGGTAGAGGTTCCCTGGGTCCTCCTAGGACTCCCTGTCGTCGGTTCCCGGGCAGCAGCACTCGCTCCCGAGATAGGTCCACTGCTCACAGCTTGGGGCTTCCTCCCCGCGTCCCTTGAGCTCTTGAACCGGGTTACTTCTTCGGGTACACTACTCTTGGGAGAGTCCCCACCCGTCCTCGCTCCTCCTGAACTCCTAGAGTTCCCTCCCGACCTGGGGTAAGGCGAGTGTCTGGGCGGCCCCTCCCTCCTGAGATGTAGTGCCTCCTCCAGCATGTCGGCTCGGTCAGCTGCAGCCTTGAGGTCCTTAATACCTGCTTCTCTCACCCTTACTCGCAGGATGGAGCACTGACATAAACTTCTCCATCACTATCAGTCGTTTGATATCATCCGCCGACTCCGCTTCCTCTGCCTTCAACCATCGTAGGAATTTCTGTTCCATATCCCTGGCGGTCTCGGCGTAAGACTTTCCCGACGCTCTTGTACACTCTCTGAACCGCTTCCGGTACATCTCCGGAGTCAGCCGGAATGAGTGGAGCACCGCATTCTTAATGGCGTCGTAATTTGCACACTCTTCTAGGTCCAGCATGTTGTAGGGTTCCCGGGCCTCACCAGTCAACCTGCCCTGGACCAGAGCAGCCCAATCATCTTCTGGCCACTCCTTCAAAGTTGCTATCTGCTCAAAATGTTCGAAGAACGCCTCAGCTTCTTGTGGTTCGAACGTAGGTAAGTCACGTTCCCTTACCTTGAAGTCATCCCGCCGTGCAGGTAGTGCGGGCAGACCACGCTCAACGCGACGCAATTCTACTTCTTTCTTTGCCTTTATCTCCTCCAGTCGCAGTTGTCTCTCTCCTTCTTCTCGCCGCAGCCGAGCTTCACGTTCCTCTTGCTGCATTTGCGCTTCTCTTTCCTCTCGCCTCAGCTGGGCTTCCAGTTGCATCTTCATTATTTCCAGTTGCAGGCTCCTCTTACTACAGCTGGACCTTCCACTGCTCCCATGTTCACTGTGAATTCCTTCCACACTGGTAGGCACTTGGGGTGGCTCTAGTCGGGACGGTTCACCTTTCGAAGGCTCTTCTTGGGACGGCTCTCATTGAGATTGCTCCTCTCCCGTCGCCTCCTCTCGAGCTGTGAGCTGTGCCATGATCTCTATCCTTTGCTCCGTGACCTTAGTCGTCCTCAACCTAATCCCAAAGTGGTTTGCCACTTGTTGGAGCTGGGCCTTGGTACACTCTTCCAAAATTCTCTCGTCCCTTGTGTCAATAAATTTCTTTACTGTATCCTC
The DNA here is from genome assembly GCA_020271785.1 of Procambarus virginalis. NCBI lineage: Eukaryota > Metazoa > Arthropoda > Malacostraca > Decapoda > Cambaridae > Procambarus > Procambarus virginalis. Next base: position 25,118 of record WNGS01007537.1, read on the forward strand.
CTCCATCTCTATATCATCGAGCATACACGACAGCACAGACAAGTTAGTAGGTACCAATTTCACCGTCTCAGTCCCTTAGCTGGTTAGGTAACAGTACCCCTGAATTCACTGGCCACACTGTATTAGTACCCTGGCAACACTGTCTCGAAATTTTGGGCAACACTGTAGCTTGATCAACACACCTTTGGCAACACTGTAGCTTGATCCACGCTTCCTGGTGAAGTCTCCAGTTCTTGGCTACTGTGGTTCGAATCCTGGCAAGGTCGCCAGTTCTTGTCACGGTGGGGTGTGGGCCGAGGCTCTGCTAGCACAGGAATCACCGAGTCTCTTTGGTCCCACAGGAGAGGACCAACAATGCCCACCTCCGCAGGTCTTTGCTTCCACCACTGAAAAGGGGTGCCACTGATTCACCCTGGAAGCCCTTCAGTCAACCACGGGGAAACTGCTATTAACAGCTCCGGCCTAGACCCGAGGAGGAGTGAAGGAAGACTCAGGCTCACCTTATAACAGTAACTCCCCTGAGTCTTGCCTGCCAGACAAAAAGGTTGCAGGAACTCCTTTCCCGCCTGTCTTCTCTATCTTTTCCTCAACAAGGTCGCCAGCTGGGTTATTATATCTGCACCCCAGCGATGCAGTTCAGTGGGTGTATATATATTGTTTGTTGCCAGAGTGTTGCTACTCCCAAGATCTACTATTGGACTGTCGGCCCAGGGTACTCTACCATGAAGGTCCGCGTGGCTTTACCTCTCTCTAGCCACCACGTTACTAGTTGCCGCCATTCAGGCACTAGTACTGATCGGATGGCTAAGGGTACACTTTTATATAAGTCTGTGCTGTTTACCACTCTTCAGGCAATAAGAGCTATATAGAGAACGTGACGTTCCCTATGTGGAACTAGGATAACTTTAGTGCATGCTCATAGAGAAATATTATAATGGAGGCACACTTAAACACAATAGTAAAATGTGTGAATTTACTGACACAAATTACATGATCACACATACGATTACAAGTAATACATGAAAATGAAAATAATAATAATAAATCCGAGATCGTCACCAATCTTTCTTTCCGTCACCTCCAGGCTCCTTCAACTGGCATAGACAGGAGTCACACACTCTCACAGAAGGCCTCTTCACCACGTCGGCACCTCTTCTTCACTGTCCTGCCGTCCACACACACTGTCCTCTCTGACAGTCCT
>WNGS01007538.1:0-11093 GCA_020271785.1 Procambarus virginalis
CCCCCGTAACTAGGCGGGTAGTCCAACAGTGACTCCCCCCTATCACACCCTAATGAGAAGTGAACACTCTTTGCAACTCCCTACAAGAAGTTCCACTGTAAACAGTAAACAAAGTCAGGCAAGGTGGGATTCTGGGACACAGCTCCACTAATCCTAAGTTACTCTCGTCACCAGACGATAACCAAAAGAAATTGCCTTAATCAATTACAACATTGATTATGTGATTAATTACGTTAATTGACTGATCACAGCAGTCAGCAACAAAGTACTACGTTAATCACAAACACTTGTCTCTCACTAGACAACAACATGATGGTACTCTACGTTAATCATCAACACTTGTCTCTCTCAACACAAGTCATCTTGTTAACAATAACTCAAGACTCTTACATTACATCACACTTGACTCCTTGCAAGTATTCAGTGAGTAATTCCTAATTAAGGTCAAACGGAACCTCTAATTACTTCCAATTGAGTTACGTTAACTATCCTACCCTAATTTGGTAGCTTCTCAACAGTCTGTGTCATTAATTACTTTAATATGAGTGTTATTACCCTAATTAACCCTGAGCAATTAATTAACTGTCACCAGGACCGATAATTAATCATACATAAATACGTCTCACTCCGCACTGCCTAAGCAGGTCTCATCAAAACTGTGAATTCACGGGAGAAAATTAATTACCCTAATTAACAAGAGTGCATCTTAATCCACTGTCACCAGACAGGATATGATTAATATAACGAATTATGCTAGCTCTATGACCTCGCTTTACCGAGTCATCTGAGTCCTCAAGACTCCATACGTTAATTACTCCACTAATTAACATGAGCCACTAATTGCTATACCTCCGAAAGGTAATTAGTCTCGAGCAAATTACGTTAACACATCACTGACAGACTCTGACAGATCCTCCCCACTATGTGAATTCATGATGAGAATGCTAATTACATAATTAGCTAGAGTGGTCAATTAGTTGTCACACGGACAATTAATTGCACCAAAAACGTATCTCACACAAGCTCAATACTGTTCTCCTTAACAGCTCTCCTCACTCATCAATAAATGTGCACCCCTATCCAGTTAATTACTCTAATTAACTCACTGAATCCTTAAGTCCTCAACACAAATTAAAGAAACAAAGTAACCCCAATGTTACATAGGTCACACTTACAGTGGCATGCATAAACATAAATGCACCGCCGACATACAGCTGCGTCTACTGCAACACATTAATTACTGTACCCACACACAGTAATGACACACGGTTTGGCAACAACAAAAGTATACCAATATTACTGCCCTCTCTAATCTTGCAACCGTTGCAAAAGACTGATCAATCACGTCTCCTTCAGCAAGACAATTTACGTAATATAAAACACCGTCGCTACGCGGACAGTTGGCGCTAATTCTCCAATTAAATAATTGCTTGCTCTCATTAAGTACTGAGAATTTCCCTGAATACTCAAGGGGTCCCCTAAACCCTCAACACAGTTCCAAGGACAATAATATTGTATACCTGATAACAACACTGCACAAACCTGCAGCATAATAATGCCGTCAGCATACCCCACATGCTAATGACATCATTAGGCAATCAGTCAGCAATCACATCTACTGACTCACCACACAACACAGTACATACAACATGCAAATGAACACATGGAAATGGCATCCACATAATCAATGAAAATTATATCACCAGGACAATATACAGGCCTCAGGGTATCCACTGATAACCCTGCAACACGGGCCTGCCTACCTCTTCTTCTTCTTGAGAATAGGTGCAGTTTGCATGAAGGGTTAACCCTCCCGATGACTGCACCAGGACAGATGTAAGGAGACGCATTGACGGTCAGGAGGAGAAGAAAGCCAAAAGCGGTAGATGTGATGGGCCGTAGAGCGAGGAGTGGCGACGAAAACAGAGGCGAACGTTAGAGGGAGACACCCCGCACCGGGGGGCGGGGTGACGTGGTCACGGCGGCAGCTGATTCATGCACGGCGTAGCAGTGTGCACAAGACGGGAACTAATACTTCTCCGGAAACTTGTATATCGGAAAGCGCAAGCAGTACGCTTCCCAAATCACCCGCTCGTCAGCTGGCAGCCGGCCACCAGGCGGCGCCCTCGGCTGAGACATCCTATCCGGCACCCGATACACAAACTCCTTCACCCGCGACACCCAGATAGTGGACGAGCACCACGGGATCGGAAGCACCCGGGCATCCCGATAAGGGCCCAACTCCGGACCCTCACAGGGCACGACCCCAGCAGACGGGACTAGGGAACCCCCAGACCGGGGCAAGGAAGGAGGGGATACAGCAGGGGAAGCAGGCGCGGCATCGACCCCACCACCGGGCACAGGAGCCGAGCCCCCCTGGCGCACATCTTTCCGCAACTTCACGACGAGGTCTCGAACATCAGGGACAACCCCCCACTGCGGAGATCCAACAGCAGGTGACGCAGGAGGGGGGACACAGGTAGCAACTTCTGAGCTTCGCACAGCACCATCATCCACGGCGGGGGGCGCCAGATCACCATACTCCCCTACCTCCTCCCAAGGCACACCACGAAGGGGGGAGACACTCCGAGCCCGCCGCGAACGCTTCGAGACAGGCCGCACCACACCACGCCCAGCAGGCCCCGCCGCAGACACAGCCACCATCTTCACATCCACACAGGTCACACCCGCACCGTCCGAAGAGTCCACGGAGGCCACATCACCCGCACTGTCTACTTCATCCACGGAAACAGCCGCAGAACACCGACGAGCACGCTTCTGCAGAGGGATGGAAAGAGCAGAACTACAGTCGCCAACAAACACAGGCACGGCAGGCACCTCACCTTGCTGAAGCACCTTCAAAACAGCAGAACCCGCGTCCCCGGGAGCCGGTATCACATCCACAGGCGAGGGCGGGACATGGACCTCCACCAGGACACCCTTCACTACAAGCAGCTCAGGCGACGGCCCGACACCCACACACACTGGCTCAACAACCCCAGGGGCCACAGCAGTCACAGGACGAGGCACACGGGCCGGAGAACTCGTCTCAACAGGCGGAGCAGCAGACAGGCAGTCAGGCGCCTCAGGCACAGCACCCACACCATCCAGGGGCGGAAAATCCTCTGCACGAAGAACATGCACCCGACCAGTTGCTCCCACGTCGCACGCCGCAGCCAGATGACCCTCGTGACCACACCGATAACAGGTGCGCGGTTGACCCCGGTACAGGCAGCGGAGCGTATAACCCAACACGGACATCGACGACGGCACACTACACTTCAGTGACATCGTCAGGGTGCGGGAGCCGTCAAGCATACCAACACAGTGCCCGGCAACGACCTTGTTCCAACGAACACTTAACACTGTCCCAAATCGTTCAAAACAGGAGGTTAAAAAGTCGTCCTGAAATTCGAAGGGGGCACCATGCACTGTCACAGACGTCAAGGTAACAATAAGATTCACCACCTTAATGGAGCCAACAGGATCAGGGAGAGGGTAAACACGCCCCTCACACCGCTCGAGAAACGCCTGAAAGGCAGCCTGGAGGCGGAACTTGACCACAGTACGGTTGCCCTGAAGCAGCTGGATGCCCACCAGGTCCGACAGCTGCACATGCAGCACGTCCACCAGGGCGACACCAACCAATGGATGGCCCACCGGCACCGTAAATGCCAGACCAGCCGACAACGTCCTCGTCACTGGGGGGCGAGAAGTCCCCATGGCGAAGCCAAACGTCACCCTGTCAGTGGCAAACTACCACCAGCAGGGCAAACCAGCAATCACCCAACGTAAACACTAGCCAGGAGCGGAGAGACCTCAGGAACGTCTGACCCGGCCGGCGGTCACCACCCAACCTGCCTACCTCTACACTGGCATAATTAACATGCGGTAATATGGCATTAATCTAGGCTGAACGATTATATAGAATCGACAGACTGGATCACTTATATGGTAATTCTCCCCACTGACCGGTTACATACTCGAGTCAGTCTACACACAACATGTATCTACATGTGGTACTGTGTACAACTTCCCTCTCCAGGTACTCCCAACCAGTCACCTGGATACCAGTACAGACAGCTGTCTCTCAGCTGCTTCGACACTGTAACAATTAGTACTGTACTCACGCTTTCCACTCATTTTCCCAGTCACTACCTGCAGAACACCTAGCTCACTCCACATGCGTCGACTAGGTGTGGCCCTAGGATATCCAGGGCAAGTGGCCAAGTGGCCCAAGGGGTGGCCACGGCATGTGGCCACCGCGTGGCCCTAAGGGGGTGGCCAAGGGTAGCGCGTGACGTCACAGCGCCCTTCCCCCCCTTCCGGGCTAAGCTGGCTGGCGCACGGGTGGCCTGGGGGGGGGGAGGGGGTGGCCGGCGCGCAGGCGGCCTGGGTGGGTGGCGCGGGTGGCCTGGGGGTGGCCCCCTTGCGGCTGGCTGGCCCCCCCCCCCGGCCTATACAGTGGATGGGGAATCACTAAGAACCCCATCATACCAGAGCATGTCTTGCTCTACACTGGGTGTGATAATGGCCGGCTTCACCACGACATGGACACCGTCGGGTGGAATTCAAAGTCCAACAGGGGCCTGTAATAACACTACCATTACACTAGGAGGCCCTGCCCATTATTCCACCAATTGTCCATGAACATAGACAGGATATTAGAACCACCTGTTACACCATGAGGCTCTGCCAGCTGCCTCTTGGGTGAACACTGTCAACTGTCTCTTTAGCTTTTTACTGTTCCTTCCGTAAATCCTTGGCCCCAATTCACGCAAATTGGGCCTCTACACAACCCATGATGGCAGGAGTGCCATGCTCGATGAGTAATTTGGACGACAGAAGCGATTAACGGGGGTGGAGGTAGCAGGCTGCCACCTCCACCCAGCCACTTCCTCCTCAGCTTGCCGCCCAGTTCCAACTGACTCTATGGTGGGCTAGCAAAACTCAAATCCCCATATCTCCCCCCTACCTTGTCTTGACCAATCAGCACTAAGCCGGCACTGTTCCCTCGTGCTCCCAATCACAGCTGTTCGCGCCAAAACTCGGCTAGGAGCAGAGGTGCCTAAATCAATCATGGGCGCCCCTCACCCTCAGGCGTCCCGTGACGTCACAAGGAGGGGGAGGCCTAAAGCCAACGTCTGCCTGTCTCACATGGTGGGGGGGGGGGAGGCAACGTTCACCCCACTGTCCCCCCACCTCTAACAGTTTGGGAGTCAGGTAGCTTCTCACACCACTCACTCTCAAATCTCATCCTATTTCACAGAAACAGAAAAAATTATGTAATTCTCTCTACAGAGCAATCACAGATTGCTCTGACTAGTCCCAAACGACAGTCCTTAGCATAAGCTTTCATCCAACACCCCACAAGTGTATGTTAGTTTGAAAGCTTCAGTTTCTAGAGTCCCTAGAGCGACTAGCCTAATCTAGAAACTTGGAAAACTAGCTGAGGGAATCTTCAGTCCCTCACACCGTTACTCTCTGGCTCCTTTCTGTTAGGAAGTTCCTTATCCGTGCTAGGGCCTTTCCACCCACCCCCTCCTGCCTCTCGAGTTTGAAAAGCAGTTTATGTGCGGTACTGTATCAAGGCTTTCTGGCAGTCTAGAAATATGCAGTCTGCCCAACATTCTCGTTCCTGTCTTATCCTCGTTATTTTATCATAGAATTCCAAAAGGTTTGTTAGGCAAGATTTTTCTTTCCAGAACCCATATTGATGTTTGTTTACAAACATAACGCTCTCTAGATGTGCAACCAGTCTTAGCCTAATTATTCTTTCAAGTATTTTACAGGGAATACTTATCAGTGATATATGTCTATAGTTAAGTGCCTCCTCCTTATCACCTTTCTTGAAAATCGGTACAACATTTGCCCTTTGGCAATTGGGCAATTCTCCTAAAATAAGTGATTCATTAAAGATCCTTGCCAGAGACACGCTGAGGGCCTGTGCTGCCTCTTTTAGTATCCACGGTGATACTTTGTCTGGTCCAACTGCTTTAATTGCATCCAGTGATGTCAACTGTTTCATTATCTCCTCTGCTGTCACCTCTATATCTGATAGATATCTAGACAGATATCTCTATATCTGTCTTTCATGTAGGGTAATCTCTTCTAACAAAGAGAGCTGCTCAGTCTCGGTTGTGAACACTCCATGGAAACTGCATTCAGTGCCTCGCAGATTTCCTTGTCACTTTCTGTATATGCCGCCATTGTTTTCCTTAGTCTTGTCACTTGGCCGTTTACCGACATTTTTCTTCTATATGACTGTAGTAATTTAGGTTGCTTTTTCGCTTTCATCGCAATATCGTTCTCATAATTTCTTTCTGATGCCCTTCTTATGTTAATGTAATCGTTCCTAGCTCTGTTGCATCTGATCCTGTGTCCTCTGTTCTATGTCTTCTGTACTTCCTCCAATCCCTCCTGCTGCTCATTTTTGCTTCCTGACACTGTCTATTAAACCATGGGTTATTATATTCCCTCTTACTTTTTTCCTTTGCTGTTGGTATATATCTCTGTTCGGCCTCCTGGCATTTCTGTATGACTAGGTCCATCATATCATGGACTGTTTTTCCTCTAATTTTTTCCTCCCACTGCACTTCTCCAGATAGTCAGTATAAAGTTGGTCACAAGTTTAAATTTCATCATGTAGTCAAAGACTAGGACACAATGGTCACTGACCCCTAGAGGTATTTCATGTTCCAAATTCTCGCTGTATGTAGCTTGTGCTCTCGTTGGTATCCCGATTTCTCAGGTCTTCAAATTTCCATTTCCGCTTTATTAGGTGTGCCACTCCCCCTCCCTGTCTCTGTGTCCTCTCTTTTCTTATCACCTGATACCCCTCTGGAAGGATTGCATCTGAGATCATGCCATTTATTTTTGTTTCCACTATTGCAACTATGTCAGGATCTGCCTCACTAACTCTTTCTTTTATCTCTTCTGCTTTATTAGATACCCCATCAGCATTGGTGTACCAAATCTTGAGATTCTTCTTGGAAACTCTGGTACCATAGTGCACCCTTTCTCTGGGGGTTTGCAGGGATCTGGGGGTGAGTGTGGGGTGAATGGTGGCTTGGGGGATCGGGGGGGGGGGGTGTCTGAGTGGTGAATGGGGTCTGGAAAGGAGCTTGGGGGCGAATGGAGTTTGGGCATCTAGGAAGGTAGGTAGAAAGGTCTGGTGTGGTAACGCCTGAGTAGGTAGGTCTGGAGTAGGAAGGGCATAGTGGGTCTGAAAATTAGGGAGGGTCTTTGAGGCATACGGGGATTGAGATGTAGCGTGAAGCAGAGAGTCAGAGAGAGGTTGAGGGGGTAGAAGAATAGAGGGGATGAGGGAAGAGGGGAGGATAGAGCATGGATAGTGAGTGTGGGAGAAAGGTTGAATTAGTTAAGGGGTAGGTGTGAGCATGGGGCATAAGGGGGGAAGAGGGAAATGGAGGAAGAGGTAGGGGTGCCCTGCATCCCCAACGGCGGGTTCATGTGATCCCCTCGCAATGGGAGGGGTGACATAGAAGAATGTGGGGCAAAGGAGGGGTGAGGGCTGGGCAGGTTTTGGGGTTGAGGGGATGAGAGGGTCCTTGGAATGTTTGATGAAGCACATTCTTCATCATACTAAGACGATGTGTGTGTACTCGCCTAATTGTGCTTGCAGGGGTTGAGCTCTGGCTCTTTGGTCCCGCCTCTCAACTGTCAATCAACTGGTGTACAGATTCCTGAGCCTACTGGGCTCTATCATATCTACATTTGAAACTGTGTATGGAGTCAGCCTCCACCACATCACTTCCTAGTGCTTCCATTTACTAACTACTCTGACACTGAAAAAGTTCTTTCTAATGTCTCTGTGGCTCATTGGGTACTCAGCTTCCACCTGTGTCCCCTTGTTCGTGTCCCTCCAGTGTTGAATAGTTCATCCTTGTTTACCTGGTCGATTCCCCTGAGGATTTTGTAGGTTGTGATCATGTCCCCCCTTACTCTTCTGTCTTCCAGTGTCGTGAGGTGCATTTCCCGCAGCCTTTCCTCATAACTCATGCCTCTTAGTTCTGGGACTAGTCTAGTAGCATACCTTTGGACTTTTTCCAGCTTCGTCTTGTGCTTGACAAGGTACGGGCTCCATGCTGGGCCGCATACTCCAGGATTGGTCTTACATATGTTGTGTACAAGAATCTGAATGATTCCTTACACAGGTTTTAGTATCCCTCCTAGAGTTCGACAACTCTTCTTCAATCAAGTACTCAAACACCAGTACACTGTGGTCGCTCATTCCTACTGGGTCCTCAAAACCGATTTTTCTTATGTCGGAGTCGTTCAGAGTGAAGACTAGGTCGAGTCTCGCTGGTTCGTCATTGCCTCTCATCCTTGTGGGTTCTCCGACAAGCTGGGTTAAAAAGTTCTTGTCACCACCTCCAATAGTTTGGCTCTCCACGTATCCTCGCCTCCATGCGGTTCCTTGTTCTCCCAGTCAATCTTCCGTGATTGAAGTCACCCATGATGAGCAGGTGGGATCTGTTTCTACAGGCAGCAGAGGCTGCCTCCTCAATTATAGTGTTAACTGCCATGTTGTTGTTTTCATACTCTTGACTGGGTCTTCTGTCATTTGGTGGAGGGTTGTATATTACTGCTACTACTATCCTTGGTCCTCCCATTGTTATGGTGCCTGCTATGTAGTCTCTGAACTCCTCACAGCCCGGGATGGCCATCTCCTTAAAACTCCATTCCTTTCTCATGAGTAGGGCCACTCCACCTCCTCCCCTACCTTCCCTCTAGTACCATCAACAACCAGTACCATCAACAACCAGTACCATCAACAACCAGTACCACAACAACCAGTACCACCAACAACCAGTACCATCAACAACCAGTACCATCAACAACCAGTACCACCAACAACCTGTACCATCAACAACCAGTACCATCGACAACCAGTACCATCAACAACCAGTACCACCAACAACCAGTACCACCAACAACCAGTACCACCAACAACCAGTACCATCAACAACCAGTACCATCAACACCCAGTACCATCAACAACCAGTACCATCAACACCCTGTACCATCAACAACCAGTACCACCAACAACCAGTACCATCAACAACCAGTACCATCAACAACCAGTACCACCAACAACCAGTACCACCAACACTCTGTACCACCAACAACCATGACCACCACCATCAACAATAACAACAACCACCATCAACAACCAGTATCATGAACAACCAGTACCACCAACACCCAGTAGCACAAGCAACCAGTACCACCAACAACAACCAGTACCACCAGCACCAACATCCACCACAACTAACAACCACCAAAAACCAAAACCAGTACCACTAACAACCACCACCAACAACAATCAACACCAGCAACCACCACCAACAAGCACAACTACCAACAAGCACTGCTATCAACATCCAGTACAAACAATAACAAGTACCATCACCAACCACCACTAGCACCAACAATCACTACCACCAACTAACACTACCACTAACACCGAATACTAAGAACAACCAGTATCACCAATACCCAGTACCACTGTGTGTTGGTGACACCACCCCCACTACCACCATCAGCCACGACCTCCCACTACCACCATCAGCCACGACCTCCCACTACCACCCCCATAAACAACCACGACCACCTACAACAACAACCACCACCAACACCCTGTACCACCAGCAACCAGTACCACCAACAGCCTGTACCATCTACAACCAGTACACCAACACCCTGTACCACCAACAAACAGTACCACCAACAACCAGTACCACCAACAACCAGTACAACCAACAACCAGTACCACCAACAACCAGTACCATCAACACACTGTACCATCTACAACCAGTACCACCAACACCCTGTACCACCAACACCCTGTACCACCAACAACCAGTACCATCAACAACCAGTACCACCAACAACAAGTACCATCAACAACCAGTACCACCAACACCCTGTACCACCAACACCCTGTACCAGCAACAACCAGTACCATCAACAACCAGTACCACCAACAACCAGTATCATCAACAACCAGCACCACCAACAACCAGTACCACCAACAACCAGTATCATCAACAGCCAGTACCACCAACAACCAGTACCACCAACAACCAGTACCACCAACAACCAGTATCATCAACAACCAGTACCACCAACAACCAGTACCACCAACAACCAGTACCACCAACAACCAGTACCACCAACACCCTGTACCACCAACAACCAGTACCACCAACACCCTGTACCACCAACAACAAGTACCACCAACACCCTGTACCACCAACAACCAGTACCACCAACAACCAGTACAACCAACAACCAGTACCACCAACAACCAGTACCATCAACACCCTGTACCATCTACAACCAGTACCACCAACACCCTGTACCACCAACAACCAGTACCACCAACAACCAGTATCATCAACAACCAGTACCACCAACAACCAGTTCCACCAACAACCAGTACCACCACAACCAGTACCACCAACAACCATGTACCATCAACAACAGTACCACCAACAACCTGTACCATCAACACCCTGTACCACCAACAACCAGTACCACCAACAACCAGTACCACCAACAACCTGTACCACCAACAACCAGTTCCACCAACAACCAGTACCACCAACAACCTGTACCATCAACAACCAGTACCACCAACAACCTGTACCATCAACAACCAGTCCACCAACAACCAGTACCACCAACAACCTGTACCATCAACAACCAGTACCACCAACAACCTGTACCATCAACAACCAGTACCACCAACAACCAGTACCATCAACAACCAGTACCACCAACAACCAGTACCACCAACAACCAGTTCCATCAACAACCAGTATCACCAACAACCCTGTACCATCAACACCAGTACCACAACAAACAGTACCATCAACAACCAGTACCACCAACAACCAGTACCACCAACAACCAGTACCACCAACAACCAGTAACATGAACAACCCAGTACCACCAACAACCAGTACCATCAACAACCTGTACCACCAACAACCAGTACCACCAACAACCAGTACCACCAACAACCAGTACCACCAACAACCAGTACTACCAACACCCTTACCACC
>WNGS01007538.1:12227-22856 GCA_020271785.1 Procambarus virginalis
AACCAGTACCACCAACACCATGTACCATCAACAACCAGTACCACCAACAACCAGTACCACCAACAACCAGTACCACCAAGAACCAGTACCATCAACAACCAGTACCATCAACAACCAGTACCATCAACAACCAGTACCATCAACAACCAGTACCATCGACAACCTGTACCATCGACAACCAGTACCATCAACAACCAGTACCATCAACAACCAGTACCAACAATAACCAATACCACCAACAACCGGTACCACCAACAACCTGTACCATCAACAACCAGTACCACCAACAACCAGTACCATCAACAACCAGTACCACCAACAACCAGTACCATCAACAACCAGTACCACCAACAACCTGTACCATCAACAACCAGTACCATCAACAACCAGTACCATCAACAACCAGTACCATCAACAACCAGTACCACCAACAACCAGTACCACCAACACTCTGTACCACCAACAACCAGTACCACCAACAACCATGACCACCACCATCAACAATAACAACAACCACCATCAACAACCAGTATCATGAACAACCAGTACCACCAACACCCAGTAGCACAAGCAACCAGTACCACCAACAACAACCAGTACCACCAGCACCAACATCCACCACAACTAACAACCACCAAAAACCAAAACCAGTACCACTAACAACCACCACCAACAACAATCAACACCAGCAACCACCACCAACAAGCACAACTACCAACAAGCACTGCCATCAACATCCAGTGTAAACAATAACCAGTACCATCAACAACCACCACTAGCACCAACAATCACTACCACCAACTAACACTACCACTAACACCGAATACTAAGAACAACCAGTATCACCAATACCCAGTACCACTGTGTGTTGGTGACACCACCCCCACTACCACCATCAGCCACGACTTCCTACTGCCACCATCAGCCACGACCTCCCACTACCACCCCCATAAACAACCACGACCACCTACAACAACAACAACCACCACCAAGACCCAGTACCACCAACAACAGTACCAGTAACAACCATTACCATCACCAACAACAGTCAGTACCACCAACACCCAGTACCATCAACATCCAGTACCACCAACAACCAGTACCACCAGCATCCACGACCACTACCACTAACAACCACGACCACCAACTACCACCCCCACCATCAATCACCACCACCAACAACAACAACCACCACAACCAAGAACCACCACCACCAGTACCACAAACACCCAGTACCACCAACAACCAATACCAACAACAACCACTACCATCAACAACCACCACCACCAACATACACCACCACCAACATACACACCACCACCAACGACAACAACAATTACCACTAGTACCAACAATCACTACCACCAACTAGCACTACCACTAACACCGAATACTACCACAACCATTGCCACCAACACTCACGCTCAACGACACATGCTACAGGGCCTAGGGAGGGTGGACACGTGCGGCGCGCTCATCGAAAAGTCTTGATAATTCGGGACATCAGAGGGTTCCAAAGGAAAATCGTTGCGTAGTGAAATTGCAAAGTGCAACACACCAATTAGAAAATTGCAAGTTCATGGATTGTGTCCAATAATGCTAATTATACAAATCAGTGGTACGACATCAGTTCCTCCACAGGCACGTGCCGCCACCGCTCAGAGTGAACATAACTAGATGTGATAGAGAAGAGTAAAGCAAATAATGAATATAATAGTGAAGAAGATAGGCAAAACGTGTAGCATAAGAGCTATATCGGAGCTAAGGGGAACTGGAAACTGACCACTGTTGATACATAGAGAGAATTTGGAGTGATTTACTCCTGGCGGCAGCGTGGACATTAACAGCCTACAGGGACGTAAACAAGATGGTAACAGTGCTTCTTAAGTGTGTGCTGCATCGATTTATCATCTGTGGCCGGTGTGTGCGTGTGTAGGGGTTGTGTGGACTGTGTTGGCCCTTTAACACCTAGTTGTGTTTTGAAGTGTTGACTTGGTGGTAAGAGCCTCATAAAAAGTTAGCTAATCATGCAGTGTCCAGTGTTCTTGCAATATAATATTTAGTATTGGATACAAGTTAAAATACGGAAACGAACCTCATGGGACAATTTACGGCTCACTTGGGGACTAGTTTTTTGGCACCCATATGTGACAACATTACGCCCTCCGCTGGGTAACCCCCCGCCCACCCCCTTCTCTCACACCCACCCCCTCTCACAACACCTACAATACACACACAGACTATCACCCATAGGGCTCTCCCATATCCCTCCCAACTCTGAACCACCACCACACGCTTCCCATCCCCCATTAGCACCCCCTCCCCCTCTTTCCTCCCATCTCTCTCTCTCTCTCCCTCACCCCTCCCTAGCACACCCCCCCCACACATACGCACTCACATTTTTTTCACACCTGTGTGTTACATTATGCCACCACTGGCTAAACCCCATCCCCTCTCACTATAACACGCCAACACATGCACGCACGCACGCGCGCGCCGCACACACACACACACACACACACACACACACACTCTCACACACACACACACACACACACACACACACACACACACACACATGCACACACGTGCTATGGTGGTCTGGTATGACCACCATATCATGTGTGTGCTATGGTGCTCATACCAGACCACCAATTTACGAGTCCTGCATACATACAGCGGACAGTATGCAGGACTCGTAATTCTGTGGGTTCGATTCCCGACCAGGCAGAAACAAATGGGCAAAGTTTCTTTCACCCTGATGCCCCTGTTACCTAGCAGTAAATAGGTACCTGGAAGTTAGACAGCTGTTATGGAGCTGCTTCCTGTGTGTGTGCGTGTTTGTGGGAAAAAAAAATTAGTAGTTAGTTACAGTTGAATGATTAACAGTTGAGAGGTGGGCCGAAAGAGCAAAGCTCAACTCCCAGCAAGAACAACTAGGGGAATACACACACACACACACACACACACATACACACATGGGGGCCAGGTAGCCTGGTGGATAGCGCGCAGGACTTGTAATTCTGTGGCGCGGGTTCGATTCCCGCACCCGGCAGAAACAAATGGGCAAAGTTTCTTTCACCCTGAATGCCCCTGTTACCTAGCAGTAAATAGGTACCTGGGAGTTAGTCAGCTGTCACGGGCTGCTTCCTGGGGTGTGTGTGTGTGGTGAAAAAAAAAAAGTAGTTAGTGTAGTTAGTAAACAGTTGATTGACAGTTGAGAGGCGGGCCGAAAGAGCAAAGCTCAACCCCCGTAAAATACAACTAATTGAATACAACTAAGTGAATACACAGCCAACCGCCACCTCACCGCTCACCCCTCACCCCCCAGGATTGACCCTGCTTCCCACCCTCCTGATTGTCCTCATCCCTCTCTCCCTCGCTCTCCTTTCCTCTTCCCCTATCCCTCGCTCTCCCTTTATCTTCCTTTCTCCCACACTATCCATCAATTCCTCGCTCTCCCTCTCTTCCTCGCTCTCCCTCTCTCCCTCGCTCTCCCTTTCTTCCTCGCTGTTCCTCTCTCCCTTGCTCTCCCTCACTCCTTCCCTCCATCCCTCTCCCTCAAGCTATCCCACCACTGGTTAACTCCCTCCACACACGCACATTGTACACACACACACACACACACACACATAATCACCACACACACACATCACGCACACACGCACATGCACACAGACTAGTGTTAGTGTAGACCAACACTAACCCTGGAGGAAAAAAAAAGAGATCAAGCAGGATGGTAGGAAAACAGATCACAGGTGGAGGAGAGGAACAGGGAGAGTCATGCATGGAGATGACTGCTCCTGCATGGAGGGAAATCAGTGCATGCATGGAGGGAAACCATAAATAAATTGCAGAATGAACTAAGTGCAGTGCAAGAGAAGATCAAAAAACTTAAAAACAGGCCCTCCTCAGACTCTGGCCCAGGCAACCAACATCCAAATAACAGGGGATGTAACAATGCAGTGAACTTTCCTGACGTGCTGAAGATGTGCCCAGATGCCATGCTCACAGTCAAGGAAGTTGTAATGAAAGCAGTAACCTCACAGGAGGCAGCTAGATGCACGAGCCAGCTAATGAAAAGGAAAAGAGCTGTAGTAGTGGTAGGTATTAGAGAACAAGAAGGGTCCACGAGGGAAGAATGGAGAACTTCTGACAAAGCTGCAGTGTCAGAGATACTAAAGGAGATGGGAATGGAAGGGGCTGAAAAAAAACAGAAAAAAAATTACGGATTGGCCAGTACAACAAAGACAAAGATCAGTTGATCAAGGTGGTCTCAGAAACGAGACCATCAAAGCGGACATCCTAGTAAAAAGAACAAACGAAATATGTAGGGAATTACAGAAAGGAACACCTTCAGAGGGACACGACCAGGGAAGAGATAATACAGGTAGCAAATGCAAGGAAGTTGAGCACAGAAATGCACAGGTTGAGGGAAGGGAGCCAGAGAACCTCAACCTCCAACCCAGCAATCCCAGAGTGGAGTGGGGAATCCTAATCCAGCTATTCAGGAACCACAGATGGGACTGCAACACTCCAACTCACAACCCCATAGGAGCCCCCCCTCCCAACTCCAAGCACAAATTCCAGCTTGCCCCTACACAATACCCATCATAAAACCGATATCCACCCTTCACTTCCTACCCCAAGTACCCCCTGGCTTCCCATCCCCCTGGTCTTCTTCTTGCACCAAGCTGGCCCAGGCAAGAACTAGGTTCTCCATCCCCCACCCCACCCCCTCCAAATCCCTGTTAACTACACCACAGGAGGACGAGCCCTCACCCTAAGCACTCCGGCCTTCCAACCTCGAGCACTCACTGCTCCTCCTCCCCTAGGAACTTTTCTTGTCTCAAGCAGGCCTGGGTAAGTTCTATACCCTCCCCCCTCCACCTCCTCCCCCCGAAACCTTGGTAACTACTCCACAGGAAGATGACCCTACGCAAGTAGCAATGCCCATGGAACAACTTCCTACACTTGTGGGGAGGGTGGATGAAAATGGATATAGGAAAGTGAGCTTCAAGGTAATTTACTCAAACAGTGATGGGATTATCAACAAATCAAGTGAACTGATAGAAAGGGCGCAGAAAGAAAACCCAAATGTAATCAAACTCACAGAAATAAAATTGTCAGGGGTCATAAAAAACGCTGTGTTTCCAAAGAACTACTATGTAGTAAGGAAAGAGAGGGAAGAGAGAGGAGGAAGAGGAGTGGCCCTGCCACTCCTCGGACTGGGTTCCTCCTCGGAGGAGGGACTGGAACTTTGAAGAGATGGAAATTCTGGGCTGCGACGGATTCAGAGATTACATAACAGAAACTATGACAGTGGGGGGACCTTAGATAATAGTGGCAATCATTTACAACCCCTCCACTAAATGACAAAAGACCCAGACAGGAGTTCGACATAAACAACATGGCAACCAATAATATAATAGAGAGAGCAGCTTCAGTTGCCTGCAGAAATGGATCCACACTCTTAATCATGGGATATTTCAACCATGGAAAGATAGACTGGGAGAATGGGGGACCTACATGGAGAGCTAAACTCTTGGAAGTGACAACAAGGAACTTTCTGAGCCAACATGTCAAGGGACCCACAACAATGAGAGGGAATGACGAACCAGCTAGACTCTACCTGATATTCACCTTGAATGAGTCAGAAATAAGGGAAGTCAAATGTGAAGCCCCTATAGGAATGAGTGACCACAGTGTATTGACATTTGAGTATCTGTTACAGGTAGGGATAACATATCCAAGGATGGGATTGGAAGGGAAAATACTAAATTACCGAAGAGGAAAATATGATGAGATGAGGAACTTCCTAATGGGAATACCACGGGAAACAAAACTCAGAATAGACTGTAAAGGATATGATGAATTATGTCACCCAGAAGTGCTAGGAAGCTGCAGACAGGTTTATCCCGGCCCTTAAAGAGAAAAATGGAAAGCAACAGAAGAAACCATAGTTCAATCAGAAATGTACGGTAGCAAAAGAACATTGAGAAACTACAGGAATAACAGAGCACCAGAGAGCAGGGAGAGATACCAGAGGGCCAGAAATGAGTACCTCAGAGTGAGGAGAAAAGCAGAGAGAAAAATGAAATCGCAAGTAAAGCTAAGACCCAACCAAAACTGCTCCACAGCCACATCAGGAGGAAAACAGCAGTGAAGGAACAAGTGATTAAAGTGAGAAAAGGGGGTTAACAGATACACAGAGAATGACAAGGTGTATGAAGAACTCAACAAGAGATTCCAGGAGGTCTTCACAATAGAACAAGATGACGTCCCTGCACTAAATGAAGAGTCAAACCAAGCAACATTGGAGGAATTTAACCTCACCAGTCATGAGGTCAAAAGGAGTATGATGGAGCTGAATGTGACAAAAGTTGTTGAGCCTGACAGAATCTCATTGTGGATACTAAAAGATGGTGAAGAGGCACTAAGTGTGCCACTCTCTCTGGTGTAAAACACGTCACTGGAAACAGGAGACCTACTGGAAAGCTGAAAGACAGCTAATGTAGTCCCAATATACAAAAAAGGTGACAGGCAAGAGGCGCTGAACTACAGGCTCGTTTCCCTAACTTGTGTACCATGCAAGGTGATGGAGAAGATCGTGAGGAAAAGGCTCAAAGCATCTGGATGGAAATAGCTTTGTAACACACCACCAGCATGGGTTCAGAGATGGTAAATCGTGCCTCAGAGGTTTAAAAGCCATTCAGGGCTAAGACCAAGCAACATAAATTAGGCAAGAAAGAGAAGGGTGGGCAGACTGCATTTTCTTGGACTATCAGAAAGGCTTTTACACAGTACCTCATAAAAGGTTGTTACAAAAGTTAGAGCAACAGGCAGGAGTGAAAGGAAAGGTGTTCCAGTGGATACGGGAATATCTAAGCAACAGGAAACAGCGAGTAATTGTGAGGAAGGAAAACATCAGAGTGGCGAAATATCACCAGCGGGGTTCCACAGGGCTCTGTTCATGGACCCATCCTGTTTCTAATATATGTTAATGACCATCCAGAGGGTATAGACACATTCCTCTCAATGTTTGCTGATGATGCAAAAATTATGAGAATCAAGACAGATGAAGATAGACAGAGACTACAGGACGACGTGAGCAAACTGGTGGAATGGTCTAGAAAATGGTTATTAAAGTTCAGCTTAGGAGCAGAAGGCTGAACACAATGTACCATCTGGGAGGTGATGTCCTGCAAGAGTCAAATAGAGAGAAAGATCTGGGGGTTGATATCACACCGAGCTTGTCCCCTGAGGCCCACATCAAAAGGATATCATCAGCGCCACATGCTAGACTTGCCAACATAAAAACTGCCTTCAGAAACTTTTGTCAGGAATCGTTCAGGACCTTGTATACCACATATGTAAGACCAATCCTGAAGAATGCAGCTCCAGCCCGGAGTCCATACCTAGTTAAACACAAGACAAAGTTAGAGAAGATTCAGAAGACACCAGACTAGTCCCAGAACTGAGAGGTATGAGCTACGAGGAAAGGCTAAAGGAGCTGAACCTCACATCCCTGGAAAACAGTAAGAGGGTGCATGATAACCAACTACAAAATTCTCAGGGGAATTGACAGAGTGGACAAAGACAAACACGAACAAGGGGACACAAGTGGAAACTTAGTACCCAGATGAACCACAGACATTAGGAAGATTTTTTTCAGTGTTAGAGTAGTAAACAAATGGAATGTATTAGGCAGTGATGTGGTGGAGGCTGACAGTTTCAAATGTAGATTTGATAGAGCTCAGTAGGCCCAAGAACCTGTACATTAGTTGATTGACAGTTGAGAGGCGGAACCAAAGAGCCAGAGCTCAACCCCCACAAGCACAACTAGGTTAGCACATCCAGTACCACCGCACCCAGTACCACCAACAACCAGTAACACCAACAAACCATCACTGTCAACATGCACTACCACCAACAAGCATTACCACCTAAAAGCACTACCACTAACACCCAATACCACCAACAACCTGTACAAGCAACAATCCGAACCACCAATAACTACCACCACCAACACCCCAGTACCACCAACACCCTGTACCACGAACAACCAGTAACACCAACAACAACCATCACAACCAACAACCACTATCACCAACAAGCATTACCAACTAAAAGCACTACCACCAACACCCCAGTACCACCAACACCCAGTTCCATCAACAACCACCAACTACCACCCCCACCAACGACAATAACAATTACCACCGACAACAACAACTAGTACCACCAACAACCAGTACCACTATCACTCAGTATTACAAACAACTTGTACCACCAACACCCAGTACCACAAAAAAGAGAACCACCAACAACAACCTGTACCACCAACATTCTGTACCACCAACACCCAGTACCACCAACAACCACCAGCACCAACACCCAGCTCCAACAACCATTACCACCAACAACCGATACCATCAACAACCATTACCACCAACAACCAGTGCCATCAACAACCACCACCATCAACTACCACTCACCAACTACCACCCCCACCTACAACAACCAAGAACAAAAACAGTACCACCAACATCCTGTACTATCAACACCCAGTACCACCAACAACCAGTAACACCAACAACCAGTACCCCCACCATTCTACAACAACAAAAAAACCACCACCACATAACCAGTACCACCACCAACAACAACCAATACCACCAACACCCAGTACCACCAACAACCAACACCAACAATAACAAACAACAAGCAATATCATAAAAAAGTATTACCACCAACACCCAGAACCACCAATAACCATCAGCACCAACACACAATACCATCAACAACCAGTACCACTATGTCATGACCTCAAGATCCACAGCATGGCTGGCCACCATAGCCTGGCCAAGTTTCAATACGTGTCTAGGGTAAAGTGAAAAAGGCTGGTTAACGCAACACCACTGTACTGTGACATATAAACAGGTCACCGTAAAACAATGAGAATACTCTCTATATACAACTGATACCTTAATCACAGCAAGGAACTTACACGCAGTTCAAATAATCACTTCAAGGAACTTCATGGAACTTAACACAGCTATCGAAATCAGTAACAGGCATTAACTACTCAAACATGGGACTAAATGACACCAGGCTCCAACCCGGCGCAGTGATACACTAACCCAAGTAACAGGTTGGTGGTGTCATACATAAATAAGTAGTGGGTGAGGAATCCTTACTACTACACAATAACAAGTACCTATGATTCTCAGTTACCCACCTCAACACCAAATCACCAACCACCTGACATAACTGATATAAGTAGGTAGCCTGATCCACTAAAACAGTATTACTCTGATATATACATTAGTAATCAATAAATACCAAAATACACTAAAACTCAAAAGCTGGACGTCTCACGTCCGCCTATCTGGGGAATCAGGAGGGTACTGACTTGCCAAGGGCCGAACCGACCGAGAAAGATTTTTTTTACCAACATGGCAAGTCACCCCCAACTTTCCTCATTCACATATCAGAAGCTCAAAAACCAAAATATTAATTCTAATTCATACAATATCTAAATTTATACAATATACAATATTCTCTACAGGAGAGTACATATCAAAACTCAAGGCATACAAGAATATCTCATGCTATATGCTAAAACACTTAAGAAGTCATTTATTTTACACCTAGCAATACTAGCTGGAGGCGATTCACAATTGGGGTTTGGGTTTTTCTTCAAGCAGTTACCGGTCGACCGATTGTTTAAGACTTAGGTCACAGTATCTTCGCTAGTAACACCTCAAGTAAATATATATATATATATATATATATATATATATATATATATATTGTAATGGAAAAAAAAGTGTAGGTGTACGACAGTCCTCTTAATGGCTGGTGTCAATGCCAATCACATTTACAAAAAAAAAAAAAAACTGACTGCTTGGCTGTTGCCTCCTGTGGTAAAGTAAGGGAAAACACGCCAAACAAATCGTATGAATAATAAAACTTTAATTAACTTGAAAACAAATATGAACAAAGATAATCCCTTGGTTATGTACAGTGCAAATAACAAAGATTACAAAGTCAAAAAATAATATAAAATAGAACAGTGGTGACGTTACTCTACAATGAATAAGACAAAAAATGAATTAAAAGGTGCTGAGAATATTTGCTGGATGAACACATCCACTATTACACAGAGCGTATATTAGGTAGGTGTGTCCACTTTGAGAGCACTGAATATTCTAAATCCCATGGCTTGTGCATGCTTAGTCATCGGCTATGTAGATGGGGCTGAAGTAGAGTACAGACGACGATTCACCAATGGGAAGTGTGCTGGCTGGAAGTGGTGGTTTGGTGATTGACAGCGAGGGGGGAGGTGGAGAGCGAGTGTCTGATACGAATGCGCCTGGCAGAAATGTATTTCACTAAACATGTACTACTCTTGATTGTAGTATCTAGATGTTGTAGATGTACTGAAGTAACATAATGATAGCAAAGAGCAGGCCAAATCTCTCTTGTAGGAGATTATCGTAACAATATATATATATATATATATATATATATATATATATATATATATATATATATATATATATATAGGTAGCCTGATAGGTTGTATCAACCTATGCATATCTTGTAACCATCAAATACATAATA
>WNGS01007538.1:71049-83216 GCA_020271785.1 Procambarus virginalis
TATATATATATATATATATATATATATATATATATATATATATATATATAGATATATATATATATATATATATATATATATATCATGTGAAGGTGTTCAGCAAGGTGATCCTCTTGCTCCCCTTCTTTTCTGCTTAGTCTTAAAAGAAATCACCGAAAGCTTGTCCAACGAGTTCAACATCTGGTTTTTGGATGATGGCTGTATAGCTGGCACCGTAGACCACCTCTTGGCAGACATCAGGAAAATAAGGGAGCAAGAAGTAAGCCTGGGTCTCGTCCTGAACCCTTCCAAGTGTGAAGTAGTCTCCTCCAACCCAGACATCGTAGCTAGAATAAGGTCTGCCTTGCCTGGAGCCATGCCATTCGGGCCGAGAACAGCACCCTCCTTGGAGCCCCCCTCGGGTCATATGCCATTGAGGAGATCCTTGACAAGATAATCGCGGACCTTAGGAGGATGGAAGACAGAATAGGTGACATCGATGCCCACGATGCTTTTTATCTCCTCACCAAATGCCTATCCCTTCCAAGGCTAACCTACTTTCTGAGATGCGCCCCATCTTATGACAACCGAAAGCTTGAAGAGTATGACCTCTTACTGAAGACCATGCTGGAGAAAGTTGTTAACCTCTCCCTCAACGAATGACAGTGGAAACAAGCCACTCTTCCTGTAAGGCTCGGCGGCTTGGGTGTCCGCACCGCCACCCAAATTGCTGTCCCAGCCTTCCTGTCTTCCTCCTCAGCATCAGATGACCTGGTTAAGGAAATTCTACCTGACACCCTGAGTTATGTAGCGGGGATACAGGATCCCCACTACACGGAATGCGACACGAAATGGGGTGCCATGGCAGACCCAGCACTCAGACCAGCCATGCCAAAAGCCAAAAACAATCCAGTTGGGACAGCCCCATTGCTGACAAAGAAGCCACAGCTTTGCTGGAGGCAGCAACAACCCCCAGTGATCGTGCACGCCTCACAGCTGTGCAGGCTCCCCATGCAGGGGACTTCCTTTTGGCAGTCCCTATGTCTGCGACAGGCACACGTCTTGATCTGCAGGAGCTCCGTATTGCAGTCGCTCTCTGTCTTGCTGCCCCTATCAACGCTGTTCATAGGTGTATTTGCGGTGAGGCAGATGCTGACGAATATGGATTGCATGGCCTGCACTGTGGAAAATCTGGTGGTTGGCACACTAGACACGACGAAGTCAACGACATAATTAAAAGAAGCCTTGCCTCTGCTCAGTGTCCAGCGGAGAGAGAGCCCCGCAACCTACTGAACCGTGACTCTGTTAGCTTTGCCGGCCGACCAGATGGAATCACACTGTGTCCGTGGAAGGGTGGCAGACAGTTGGCATGGGACTATACTTGGCTATCTACCCTGGCAGCCACATACATCAACCTCTCTGCCGGCACAGCAGGAGCCGCGGCGACACACAGTGAAAGAGACAAGTCAGCCAAGTACAGGCAATTAGATCATCGGTACAACTTCGTTCCAATAGGGTCTGAGACCCTAGTCCCATGGGGAGAGAGTGCAAGAAGGTTTCTTAAGGATCTTGGTACCAAGCTCATTGACACCACAAGAGACCCTAGAGCGGCAAGTTTTCTCTTTCAGCGCCTCAGTGTCGCGATCCAGAGGGGGAATGCTCACTGCATCCTCGGTTCCTGCCCGACGTCGGAGGAATTCCAGGAAATCTACAGCCTCTAGGAAGCGAACTTTTATTTGTGTCCTCTTAATGTTCATTTTTTGTATACAATCAGATATGTAACTGCATAACCTTGCATAATAAAGTCTTTCATGTTCACCAAAGAGCAGTTTTGACTCACCACTGTAGCACGATAGTATGAACGAGTAGAGGGGCCGGAAATGGCGATGTACGGTACAAAGTACTGCATCTCTTCTGACCATGTTGAAGGTATTCTTAAAGTCCAGTTTGAGCACGGCCTTTTCGTCAGAAATGTTGGTGATGTATGCTCGTGCTGCATGGGCAGCCGCTTCACAGCCTTGGGGGATTCCAAATCCTAGCTGGATTGGTTTCAGCAATTCAGCCGCTTGCTGGCTGACAACCCTCGTAGCAGCCTTGGCAATCAGGCGTCGGAGAGTGTTGCCAACAGCGATTGGCCTGATTCCTTCGTCCTTCTTTTTGAGAGCACAGAGGGAGGCACAAAATAGAAAGGCCTGATGACCTCAGGTATATCACCAGCCAGGCACATGTTGACGAACCTTGTTAATTCCATAAGAAGATCTTGTGCAGCATCACCAACCGCAGGATTTAACATTTGCTTGATGTGTTGAGGTTTTAACCCTGTAAAGCCGCCTGCTGACATAGGTGGAAAAGAAAGGGTTGCTTTGTAGACCTCAGATTCACCAACGGTTAATGGGTCTGAAATGGTGTCGGCTGATGGCGGAACGATGTTGTCGCCTTGTCGGGCTCTGGGTGGGTGCTTGCTTTGCAGGGCCCGCGCTGTGGCTGAGTTTCGAGGAGCAATTTTCTCGTCACTGGTGAGGACTCTAATAGCACTTGCGGTATTTCCCTCTTCAATTTTCTTGGTGATTTGTGCTCTGATTTTGTATGTTTCCGGTATGTTGTTGTTACCATTTCTGCGGTGGGTGTGTTTTGCTCGGAGAGGCAGGCTAACTAGGTTATCCCCCCTTGGGTATTCATTTATCGCCCTCTGGACCGAGGAAGCAAGTGATTTGTCCCTCCTTGGAGAGACGGTGTGGTAATGTTCTAGCAGACGTCGACATGATCGCTTGGGTGAGGTTTGCAGATGAGATTAGGTTAATGGGAGTCTCTTCCTTAACTGTCAATGGCAGCTGGCCATTGCTTCCCTTTGGAAGCTGGTGGGAGCCACTGCATCTTACCTCGTTCAAGGTATGAAAGCGGATGACACCACCGTTGGGGTTTATGGCGGTGTTTTTGTTGCATACTCGACAAAAACCTCTTTTAGGAGTAGTTGTTGGCACCTCAAGGCTTGTGGAGTCCTGCCCGACCGCTGGGACCCCTTCCATTTCAACTCGGTTGGGAGAGTTAAACTGTGCATTGTTCTTTAGAGGGGGCAAACACACTGGGTCATGGCCAAGCAACTGCCAGCAACTCGGTGTGGAGGCGTCAACTGGGTGTGGAGGCATCAACTGGGTGTGGAGCCAGCAACTGGGTGTGGAGAAAGCAACTGGGTGTGGAGCCAGTAACTGGGTGTAGAGGCATCAACTGGGTGTGGAGCCAGCAACTGGGTGTAGCGGCATCATCTGGGTGTGGAGGCATCAACTGGGTGTAGAGGCATCAACTGGGTGTGGAGCCAGCAACTGGGTGTAGCGGCATCAACTGGGTGTGGAGGCATCAACTGGGTGTGGAGGCATCAACTGGGTGTGGAGGCCGTGGCTGGGTGTGGAGACATCAACTGGGTGTGGAGGCATCAATCGGTGTGGAGGCATCAACTGGGTATGGAGGCCGCGGCTGGGTGTGGAGGCCGGTGGGGCGAGGGTCAGCTCAGGTAGTGAGGTGCGGGGGGGGGGATGGGGTCTGTTTGGTGGGAGGCGTAGTATCGAGTGGGCTATACACATGACACACAATAAACATTCATATATATGCCCACCAGGGTATGTATGACACTGAGAATATGGGGTTGGCACTGTGTTATATGTATGACACTATAAACTGGGGTTGACACTTTGTAGTGTGTATGGCACTGAGTATCGGAGTTGGCACTTTGACATGTATATATCACTATGGCACTATATATACATGGTATTCACTTTGTATGTCGGGGCCGCAAAGTATGCACTAAACAGACATAAATTGTTCACTATCATTCAATGAGCCCACGAGGGAGGTGGTCGGGTGGTGTGGTGGTGAGGGGAGTTTGAAATGCGGCCACTACCAGCCTCCTCCGCCTGACCGGTGAGCCGGTGTTCTTAGTGACGCCTTACTCTAAGGTTCACTTTCCCTCACGCGCTTCCCTCCGCCTCCGCCCTTCCCCATCCCGCCCCGGCCGTTAAGGTGGTAGGCCTCCCTCACTGGCACTGTTGCTGGTGAGTTCAAGCTTAGCAAGCCGGAGAAAATTGTAAGATACCGTTGACTGGGATGATGGAGGGACTTTAAACGCTGAAGATGTCTTCTAATGATGTTCACATATGTCCTGACCAACGCCTCACCAGATTGGCCTCACTGTTTTGTGATAAAGTATGAAGGTAGCCCGGAGCTCCACGGTGCGTCCGGTCACCACAGTACCCCATGTAGGTATATATATATATATATATATATATATATAATATATATATATATATATATATATATATATATCTATATATATATAAATATATATATATATATATATATATATATATATATATATATATATATATATATATATATATATATATATGTCGTACCTAGTAGCCAGAACGCATATACTCGTCCCTCTCTCTGGCTTCGCTATGTTGATGACATTTTTGCTTTATGGCCTCATGACCTTAATCTTTTCCAGCCTTTCCTCGACTCTCTTAACAATCTGGCTCCTTCTATCCATTTCAAAGTTGAGTGGGAATCTAATTCCCTCCTTCCTTTTCTTGATGTTCATGTTCACAGCTCTGTGTCTGGGTTCTCTTTCTCTGTCTACCGTAAACCCATGCACAGTGGCATGTACATTCACTTCTTTCCTACCATCCTCCATCTGTTAAGAAAAATGTCCTCGTCTCTCTCTTCCTCCGCGCTCTACGCATCAGCGACCCTCAGTTTCTTGATTCTGAAATTTCCTTTATCTACAAATCATTCTCTCGCCTTGGTTATCCTTTGCATTTCATCAACTCTGCCTACTCTCAAGCTAAACGAAATTTCTTTCATCCTAAACCTGCTTCCAACAGTAGTAGCACTGTACTATGCCTTCCCTTCATATCTGAACTCAAAACTTTTACCAATACCTTTCGTCCTCTTGACATTAAACTCGCCTTTCGACAAACTAACACACTTCGTAGCAATCTAGTTCACACTGCTCCTCCTGCTTCAAATGCTGCTGGTGTCTACTCTATTTCCTGTTCATCTTGTCCTCTCCAATACTTTGGCGAAACTGGCCGTACACTGAATGACAGACTTAAAGAACACAAGAGAAGTGTTAAGTCTGCAGACACTAACAATGCTCTCTTCTGCCATGTGAGGGATTCTAATCATCCCATTGATTGGTCTTCCTCCAAAATAATCTTTCCTGCCTCTACTCTTCACAGACGCCGTCTTGTAGAATCGGCTCTTATACACCAAGTACCCAACATGAACATGAGTCCTGGCTTTGTTGCTGTGGACTCTTCCCTTTCACAGTACATACTCAAATGCTCTAATCTTTCTAACAAACGTGACTTAACATAAGCTTACCCCTTCCATTTATCTTTCTTTCTCTTTCCTTTTCTTTCTTTCTTCTCCTACGCTCCCTTGCTATCCTCTTCTTATTCCTATTACTTTTCCTTCGGTGGTTATAATGGGAGCTGCCTCGTATGGGCCAATAGGCCTTCTGCAGTTCTCATTATTACTACTATTCTCTACACCTTACTTTCCTCCTCACCTCTCTCTTGCCTATTTATTACACGTTCTCTACCTCCTCATCACAAGCGACTTGAGAATGGTCCAGGACGGACCGAAACGTCGTCGTCCCTTCAACTTCTAGTGTGTGGTCTGGTCAACAGCCAGAACGCACTTCTCGGCCTACTATGCAAGGCCCGATTTGCCTATTAAGCCAAGTTTTCCTGAATTGATATATTTTCTCAAATTTTTTCTTATGAAATGATAAAGCAACCAATTTCATTATGTATGAGGTCAATTTTTTTTTATTGGAGTTCAAATTAACGTAGTTATATGACCGAACCTAACCAACCCTACCTAACCTAACGTAACCTATCTTTATAGGTTAGGTTAGGTTAGGCAGCCGAAAAAGTTAGGTTAGGTTAGGTTAGGTAGGTTAGGTAGTCGAAAAACAATTAATTCATGAAAACTTGGCTTATTGGGCAAATCGGGCCTTGCATAGTAGGCTGAGAAGTGCGTTCTGGCTACGAGGTACGAGGCTTGCAAACAAGCCTGAATGGTCCTCAGGACTAGATACAACTGAAAACTCAAAATTGAGAGAAATTGTCATTGAGAGAAATGATTCTATACCCTCTGGGAGATCACTTACATATATCAGAAACAGTATAGGTCCAAGGACTGACCACTGCGGAACTCCACTCGTAACGTCTCGCCAATCTGAGACCTCACCCCTCACACTGACTCGTTGTCTCCTGTTGCTTAGATACTCCTGTATCCAACGGAGTACCTTCCCTTTCACTCCAGCTTTTTCACTAGCCTCTTGTGTGGGACTGTATCAAAGGTTTTCTGACACTCCAAAAATATGCAGTCTGCCCACCCTTCTCTTTCTTGCCTTATTTTTGTTGCCTGGTCGTAGAATTCAAATAACCCTGTGAGGCAGGATCTGCCATCCTTGAATCCATGTTGGTGCTGTGTTACAAAGTTCTTTCGCTCCAGGTGCTTCACTAGCTTTCTTCGCACAATCTTCTCCATCAGCTTGCATGGTATGCAGGTTAGGGACACTGGCCTGTAATTCAGTGCCTCCTGCCTATCCCCTTTCTTGTATATCGGGACTTCATTAGCTGCTTTCCAAATTTCTGGCAGTGCCCCTGTTGCCAGAGATATGTTATACACTATGGAGAGTGGTAGGCACAGTTCTTCTGCTCCTTCCTTAAGTATCCAAGGGGAGATTCCATCTGGGCCTATAGCCTTTGTCACATCCAACTCGAGTAAACACTTCCTTACTTCCCCGCTTATAATCTCAAACTCTTCCAGTGGTTCCTGTTTAGCTATTCCCACTCTTATCTCTGGAATTTCTCCTTGCTCTAAGGTGAAGGCCTCTTGGAATTTCTTATTCAGTTCCTCACACACTTCCTTGTCGTTTGTAGTGAATCCTTCTGCCCCTATCCTTAATTAATTTCATAACCTGTTCCTTTACTGTTGTTTTTCTCCTGATGTGGCTATGCAGCAATTTAGGCTGAGTCTTTGCCTTGCTTGCGATGTCGTTTTCGTATTGTCTTTCTGCCTCTCTTCTCATCCTGACATATTCATTCCTGGCATTCTGGTATCTTTCTTTGCTCTCCAGTGTCCTGTTATTCCTATAGTTTCTCCATGCCCTTTTACTTTGTTGCTTAGCTAGCCTACATCTCTGATTAAACCATGGGTTTCTAATCTTCATTTCACTGTTTTCCTTTTGGGCTGGGACAAACTTGTTTGATGCGTCCTTGCACTTTTGCGTGATGTAGTCCATCATATCTTGGGCCGTCTTTTTCCTGAGCTCTGTTTCCCATGCTATATCTGTTAGGAATTTTGTGTGTCGTATGAATGCTGTAGAAATGTGAAATCACTAAGTGAGGAATCACATGAAATTTCAGGGGAAATTGTTGAGTAAAACGATAAAGAAAAGACATTAGATCCCGTGTGCATGTGGGTGATTCAAAGTGGTAAGGCTCATTGTCAACGTGTAAGTATGAGAGGAAGTGATTTTCAATCATCTTGAGGGACAATCAAGAGTGAAATATCCCAGAAGTGTGAAAAGCTTTTGGCGGTAGCGAACGAGTGGTGTTTCGCTATAGGGAGGGACAAGAAGATGGTTGTAGAGTACTTCTTTCTCGACCTGGGTGTGTGTGTGTGTGGGTGTGTGTGTCGTTTGCTAGTGTGTGCCTTCATAGCCGCACGGCACACCAAACGGTTCTAAATTTTCACTTAATGGGTTTTATATACCATAAATCTAAGAGACTAATGAGTGAGGGGCTGTAATTTATGCTAGAACTATTGATGGTCGTATCAAAGTGATTGGCCACTTTGCCTTATGGATAAGGTTTAGATTAGTTCAATTATTATGCACCCCATACCCATCCTCTGGGAGTAGGGGAATTCTTGCCTTCCCATCCCACTCCTTGTATGGAAATCAGATAAGGAAATCAGAAGCGGGGTGCCACATGGTGTCACTCCATATTAGGTCATCTTGGGGGAGGGTAGAAGTGGTCAAGATAACTGATGTATATAGCGGTATGGATATGTTCATTTATACAGTCTTCCCATCCCACTCCATGTATAGAAATCAGATAAGGAAATCAGAAGCGGGAGCCACATAGTGCCACTCCATATTGGGTCATCTTGGTAGTAGTGGTCAAGATAACTGATGTATATAGCGGTATGGATATGTTCATTTATACAGTAGTAGTAAGACAGTATATTTAAGTAAAAAAAATGAATTTATTGTATACTAAACACGGGTGAGAGCCAGCCACACCCCGCCATGGGACGGGTGTAACAAAAAAAAACAGGTTGGTCTGAGTAGAGGTGGGGTCCCCCACCCTCCCTCGTACTGTGTGGCCTTGAGTGAACCGTAAGAGGGTCAACGCCCTCCTGACACACTTATAGTTCAGACCCATATCGTACTTGGTGACCTTGGGTGGTGCAGCAGATTCTTATATATTTATAAGAGCATTTAAGGAGTATTAAAAATCAAAGAATTTTATTAATACTTTATTAGGTAAAATCACAACAATGATGTATAAGAAGTTAATTATAATAGTTAATTGTAGTTATGGGCCCCTCTCTCTTATTCCTCACTCCCCCCCCTCCTCCCCATCCTCATCTGAGTAGAATTCTGATGTCTCTCCGTCTGTGGTGAGTGGGGGAAGGCCTTGACCCCCACCCCCCTCTCTTGGGGGTGAGGGGTGAGTTGGGTGGAGGCCTTTTGGGTGAGTTTCCCCCCCAGTCACATCTGAAGTGTTCTGGAAAGAGATGTGGAAAATAATTTATGACGGTTAAAAGGGTTTCTTATAGCTCCATATGTTTTTATTGGAAAAATATTTTATTTCCTTCTAAGAATGGCTAGTACATACCTCTCTCCCTGCAGGGGCGACCTTGAGTCCTCTACAGCAGGTGTTGTCAAGTAGACTACGTAACAGCCTCTTGGATGGGGGAGATCTCCCTTGTAGAATTACTACTTTACAAAAGTGGACCGGTCCCAAGAATTGCACTGGGGGAAAAAATAAGAATGAAAAATAGAGGATGTACAATCTTTTTTTTTAATGAGGGAAAAACTAAATCTTTACCAGAAAGTGAGGGTAATACTAACCAGGTCCCTCAAGGACTTCAATCTTCCCTGTAGTTGTTTGGGGGGAGACACCTTCCATTGTAGGATGTTTGAGGTTGTTTTGTCTTCTGGAGAGGTTGTGGGTGGGAGGTGTTTTTATAGGCCGTACTTCCTATTAGGTGGGTTGCCTACCTAACAAAAATATTCTCTACACCACCTATAAGAACCAACCCCTACTCCCCTACAAAATGTCCTAACACAATGTTGTTTCATAGGAAAATATCGTCTCGCATAAGCGAGGGCTCGTTTATCGTTTAATTTTAAAGTAACGCTGGAAAATACTTTATGGAAGTAATGTACCGATGAAGGCAACCCCAGATGACTTATTCTGTGAACAAACATGATGCAATAGAGTCCACAAGCGAGAGTAAAATCGCTTTGGAGTCTGTACCACATTCCATACACCTCTGTTATTTTGTTAGTTTTAATAAATCCTTGAAAATAATGTCCGTAAGTAACCACCGGCATTGCATAACTATCGAAAAAAAACATTCGGCGTTTAACTTTATCAACATAAATAGCTACCCAATGACCCATGGTTAATCTACTGTGTGACGGTAAAATATTACTTATGAAGACGATAGGTTTTCTTGACGAGATATTTAAATATTCAACCTCATCCGCGTTGTAACACCCCAGGTAGACAACTCGATCCCCTAGATTATTTTTTAAATTAATATTTATATCATAACAATTCATTATGTTTTTTAAGCCCGCACGTCACATAGAACAGTTCTTTGTCCATCGATGGATAGTACTCCTGTCGTTTCTCCAAACAGTAAAACCAGTCTGTTATATGTAACACCACTACCAAATTCAAGCTCCATACGCAAGTTGCCAGATTTCTCCACAGGGAGGGAATCTTTTGTTTGAATGGTGGTTAAGTCAAAGGCGAATATTGATCTCCCCTTATTAAAGGTGTCATAGGCTAGTAGCGAATCACGCTCTAGCCCTAATGTCTTCAAAGTTTCGTAATAAAGACGGGAGTAATGGTTGTCGAAATCACCCCCAATTCGATAAATTGCATTATTGTTTAAATACATAGCAATATTTTTCAGCTTTGCATTTTCAAAATATAATCCATTACCTTGGTGGAGACCGGCGAAATAATTCATTGCAACAACTACCATGAATATCTTTTGAGGGATTACTTGGGCCCAAGGCTGATCAATTAAGAGGCTGGTTTGATTCCCCGCCAGGACATATGTTTTAGAAATGGTTCTATTGAAAGTATAGGTTATGGGGTCAGGAGATGCTAACAGCGAGCTGTTTAAGGCGAGGTAGGCACTTGGGTAGGGGAACACCCGTGTTACCCATAACTTAGCATAATCCATATGCAGGCGATACTTAGAGCCATCGACTACACTTGTATTTATTACCCAAGCGTGTGGAGAGAGCTCCAATCTTAGACGCACATCTATATTATCTAATATGAATTGGTCTAGGGTTGTTACATCCAATACTAGGGAAAACACATTGACAAACCTTTTTCTTTTAAATTGCTCATAAATTTTTTATCCGTGGCGGTTGCTCCGGTGAAAAATGTATTTGTAAATTCGTTAGGGATTATACCGTCATCACTCCAGTCCCTACGAATGGCCCCAAGTCTCCCCAAGGAAGACATTTTTGAAGGGGGTAGGGAGGTAATTAATTTAATAAACGACCAATAATTAAAATTAGAATTTGTTTCAACTACCTGCTCCCCTAAAAACACCTGGACACCTTTAAACATGGTATTTGACAAGCCATTCACAAATTCCACATAATCATCCTCTTCCAATTTTGTGGTATCGTCATCTTTCGTTAAAGATACCTTAAAGTCTATAACAATATTAGCTAGATCTAAGAAGGCACCCTGGGTTCCGGGGATGCGGAATTCTAAGTAATTATCCCGCAAGCGTTGATTAATGGGGAGGTTGACAGGAAGAATGTCTATTTGCTGTGTAGAGGCAATTGAACTTTCCACATTACGTATTCTGTTACTTCTAGGAAATTGGTCAATAATACTGGAGCTATAATATTCTAATGGAATTTTCATCCCAGCTCCACTAGCCCCTGCCATGATCCCCTCCGAAAAGGTAAAGTGTGACTGCTTACGTTAGGGAAAATACGTCATTTTTATACCCAAGACCTCGTTTACATTTTTTATTTTTTTTTTTATTTTTTATTCTCCTGGAGAGTCGTTTAATTTTCCCACCTGTTACCAGTTTCTTTCCCACAGTTTTAAGAGCATCAATACCGTGAGTTCTCAGAGCACTCTTCACATCCCGTTTACCACTAGTTAAATCACCAAGAACATTTTTCCCAAAATCGATTGCGCTAGGTGTTACAGCTTTCATGAAAAATGGTATGGCCCGTCGAGCCAAGCCAGCCAAGGTTCCAAAAAAACCACCGCCAGATCTGAGATAAGGAGCTTGGAAAGTGCGTATGTCATCCATCGCTCCCCCTCTCATCCCATGTCTCCTAGAGGGGGGAGGAAGATCTCCCCAAACTCCCTCTGAGAGGGGGGGATGAACGGTACTCGCATACTGACACCTCTTCATACAATAACCGAAAGTTGTGGTAAACACTTCTATATATATTATATATATTTATATTTTATAGTTTATATTTGCTATACTTTAGGACGGATATGCAAGACTACCGTAACCGACCTTCCATCTTCAAAACTAACCATTCGCCCAAACTGATCTGTTATTTTAATACTTACTTTCTCCAATGTGTTAGTGTTTAATGCCTTGTACACTAGGGGATGAGCCCCTCTAGAATATGAGTCATGATAACTGATTGCGTCCAAGATATTTACAATCTGCCCCCCATACCGGTCCGGTTCAATGACGTCACTATAGATGAGTAAATAATCACAACCCCCGTCATTGTCTGGGGGGAATGAGGCCACAACCTTGAGGCTGTTGTAATGTCATCTGTTTTTTGCCCGATAAATGGTGTATTTGCGAGCGCTATCAAAACCAAGTACATTAGCTATTCTGTTTTAAATTGAAGACTGAGAGAATATACG
>WNGS01007540.1:0-10459 GCA_020271785.1 Procambarus virginalis
CTAAAGATGTTGACTCTGTGGTTTTTCTGATCTTTAACTTCACTACTATAGAACCAATAGTTCTTCCGTGTTGTGTTTCCTGTGATAATGATTGGAATAGCTTTGTTTGCAGCAGCTGCAATGGCTTCCTGCAGATTGGTCTCGTGCATGTTCAAATCCGCAGGTGGCGTGTATGTTGCAAACCAATTTTCAAGTTCTTCCTGGTATATATTCCAATTGGCCTTCTTAAATTCCACCTAGGTTGTGCAGGTGGTGTAGAGGTCGTTCTATGTTTAGTGTTGTGACAGTAGCATAGTGGTCACTGGTGATCACCGGGTCTACTTCCACTTCGCCCGATGCTTGAGTGCTGTTGAGATTAATGTAAGATCAAGGGACCTCCTAGAATGTGAGTGGGTTCCCCAGTGTTGAGAAGTGTAATTTCAGGTACATCTCGCAGAGCTGCAGCTAAATGGCGCCCATCAGCATTGGCTGGCCCAGTCGCACCTAACTCTCGATGATGAGCATTAAAATCCCCAGCAATAATTACATTTTCCTGCGTGGCCAAGGCAAGTGCCGCTCTGCTTCTAGTTTACGTCTAGGGGGCTTGTAAACGTTGTATATGAGGAGCTCAATATTAGCCATATCCACTTTTACTGCTAATACCTCTACTCCATCCCCACATGAAACTGGGTCTATTTTCTTGCTGGGTATGGTGTTCCTGACTGGGGTCATTAATCCTCTTTGTCTCCCCTGCTCATACGGCATAACATAGTGCTGATATCCAGCTAATCTGAAGGATTTCGTGGCTGGGAAAAGAGTTTCTTCCAAAACGATTATATCTGCTTTCGTGCTGATTGCAGCCTCCCGAAGTGTGTGGCTTTTATTTCCAAGACCTTGTATGTTCCACTGCAGTATTCGTAATGGCCAGACGTCGGTTTCGGTTGGTGTTGCCTGTTCTAGTAGAACTCCTCTGCGCGATCGACCTCTATATTCTCCACCTCGCAAGTCGTGTCGCTGCAAATCGGACTGCATTGATCGGTCGTGGTCAACCCCGACATTGTTGGAATCTGTGCATAACTGTGGTCCATCACTGTGTTGTTGGTATTGCTGCATGTCGGACTGCATTGATCGGTCGTGGCCGTTTCTTGTGTTGTTGGAACCTGTGCATCTCTGCTGTTCAATACGTCTGTGTTGTGTGTAGTTGCATATCAGACTGCATGGGCTGTTGTTGTCTGTCTCTTGTGTTGTAAGATTCTGTTGATCTTGGGTGGTCACTGCTTCTTGCAGTTGCGTTTGTAAATGTCGACGTTCTGGTGTCTTGACTACCCGACTGTTGTTGGAAGTCTGTATGTCCGTGATGCGTTGTTTGTCCACTTGTGCTCCGTCTTGTCTCAGACTGTCTATATGTTGTGTAACTGGGGTCTGCTGCACGATCTTGTCCATTATCACACAAGCGATTTCTTGAGTCTGTCGCTGTGAGGCGTTCTGCATCATCTGTAGGCAATCGATAATGGTCTCTGCCATGATCTTCACGATGTTTTTCAGCTGGACCTCGGTAAAACTGTATATCTGGTGTGTCGATTCCGAAAGTAATTGTTTTTTGCCCTTTTGCATTTGCTGTATTTCTGCAGCACCTTTGTGTATTTTTCTGGTTTGGAATTAATAGATTCGGGAAATTTTGCTCTGTGAGTGCTGAGTCTGTTGCGGCTGTGCACGAATGTTCCAGACGTTGGTGTTGGTGTATGTGGTGCTGGTGTGTGTGTGTATCCTGGCCTGAGCTGTCTGCACTTTTTCTTTCCGTGCAGAGCAGGTTGTGTTCCAGGCATGATGTTTGCCTCCACAATTTGGACATTTGCTGTTGTGGCCTGGTTTGCCTTGTGCTTGGCTATGCAGTCTTTGGTTGGATGTCTCAGGCTGCACACTCCGCACCTCTCCTGTCCAGTGCAGCGTGACTGATGGTGGCCGTACTTCTGACACCTGAAGCAGCGCAGGGGTTCTGGGACGTACGGTCTCTGTCGGTATGTTCCCCAATTTCCAAGACTGAACGTTTCTGGCACCCCCCCCATGACGGTCACCAGAACTTGACGTGTCGCTGCCTTGTCTACTTTTGTGCGGCATCGTTCCGCACTCAGGATTTGCTTGTGTTCGAGTACTGGATCCAGGAGAAAGTCGATTGGGTACCCCAAAAGCACGACTCGTGTGCGTGTGCGTCTTCCGAAGGGTCCAGCTTTTCCAAGCATACAGGTTTCCCTTGCAGGACCCGTACTTTTTCTAAGTAATTTGCAGTCTGTTGGTCTTGTGGTGCTAATATTATTTCTCCTTTCAGGTTGACTGTAATGGAAAGTTTGAGCTCTGGTTGTTCTTTTTCCATTGCCGTTACTACTCCATATGCTGTAGGAAAGTGGTCTGACTGCATTCACAGACCTGAATTGGTGAAGACTGTGTCTGTGGGGGCTGGAGAGTC
Organism: Procambarus virginalis; assembly: GCA_020271785.1. NCBI lineage: Eukaryota > Metazoa > Arthropoda > Malacostraca > Decapoda > Cambaridae > Procambarus > Procambarus virginalis. Next base: position 2,444 of record WNGS01007540.1, read on the forward strand.
TAGTGTGAGGACTGTGGTGTGGTGTCCTCTCCTGTCTCATACTGTTGTCCTGTGGTTGTGTTGTAGACAGAGAAGCATTGTCTGACACTGGCTGGTGTGTGACTGATGCTGCCCCCTCTAGGTCCATTACGTCTGCTGCCTTGCTGGTAGAGGCACGTGGCGAAGCCTCGAGAGCAGTTTTCTTCGGTGCCTGCTGCACATCGGTCCACCGTCCCTCCTCGTCTGAAAGCTGCCAACATTTCCTCTTTCTCTTAGCCTTCCCCATGACTCTCTCCACGTAGTGAGACCGAATCATTGCACTACCTAATGCCCGAGACACTCCTAGGCCTGGAGAAATTCATTCCCCTCCAACGGAGGTCGTAGATAGATGATACGGTCCTATACCAAAAAAAAAAAAAAAAAAAAAAAAAAAAAAAAAAAAAAAAAAAAGTGCGGTACGAGAGTTTGGGTCGCTTGCGTACTGGGTTGCGCAGAAAACCAGTCAGCTGGACAGCAGGTAATCAACAACGTTGCTTTACCGTCAATTGTAGGCGAAATCGGAATTGTTTACCTCAAAACAAGATATTGTCTGGGCCTTGGAGTACAGATGTAGCGTTCCTCACAAAATCGCGATGAATAGAGCTGATGGGTGCACAGAATCGTGAGTTTTCCGGGAACAAATCCGTGTGCGGCCAGCTAGCTATGGCGCCGGCAGCGAATACGAGCCTTGTGGTCTCTCATACACCATATAACACAGGTGTTATACTCTATTTTGAAGGAAAATTTCCACATCTTTATGGGAAGGAAATGAGAGCTTGGAGTCCATTATTTAAGATTGAGGCAAGACAAAAATTTGCCATGTTTACTCTCCATCGTTTTGAAAGTACAAACGCAAATTTTGTTTGCACCTCTGTGCTGCTGTCCTTTGCAAACGGATGGGCTGTATTGATATTTGTAGATTTTCATGTGCTGGTGCTGTGGGTTGTCAGGATCTGTCACCCCCCCCCCATCCTTTTGATTCTAAGTGTACTAGTTTTTCTAGTGTTTTCAAGGGCGTAGCTTCTTTAGACAGAACTTTAACAATCCATATTACTTTTCCTAACTGTCAATCTGACCTTGGTCCATTAAAGTCCACCAGGTTGTATATTAACTTTGTTACATGGAGAATTTACCCCATAATGGTGCTCGCTTAGAGAGATTAGGTACTCCTAAGTCCATATTTCATTCCACTTACGTATTATGTTGGACAGATGCTTGTTTATTTGAACTACCTCAATCACCCACGTATGAGGGATCCCAAATTCCTCATCTGGTAAGGAAGGTACATAGAACTAATATAAACTAATCATACCATGACATTAAATACATCAGCACACCCTCAGTATTTAACCTCAACATATTCTGTGCCTATCCTATCTCAAAATCACCCCAAAAGCACAGCTCTAATAGCCTCGGTCTGACTTTAGTTGGATAAAAAATTCTGCCAGTAATCTATGTCTCTGTGACATTGTTCTTTAATCATTCCAAATATCCAGCAGGGGGTCTCCCCAAATAAAGATATTCGAACGCACATTAGATGAACTTCCTAAGCTGAACCGATAGGCCAGCCTTGTAAAATGACCTTTATAGGTGTCCTACACTATGAAGACTCGGCAATAAAATGTTGGTAATACTAGCCTGAGGTAAGAAAAACATTGTTGCTATCATTTAACCAAAGTTTCTATTATTGGAATCTAAAAGTTGCTATTTGACGATACTTGATGGATGAAAGAGAAAGATTGTTGACATCATCAGTTAAGAAAGATAACCTTTATCATTGTTAAAGATACACTAAACCCCACCATTCGTTATTTTACATTGCTAGCTTTATGTACAAATAACAAGATGTTATCTTCATCAATTAATATTATTGGAGTTTATGATATCATGCTTCACACTAGCTGATATCTAACTATACTGACTTGAGAGGAGGGGCAATATTTTGTTATCATTGTCAGATGAACAAGATGATCACTTACGATATCCTTCATCAACCAAGTTGTTATATGATCACACAACCTTGAGACAAGGAAAACAAGGAGTTGACATTGTTAGTTAAACAATATTACTAATAAAGATTCTATGCATCCCATCCGTTGTTATCTGAGAAAAACGACTTGAGAGTGAAGCAAACATGTGTTAACTATGTAATTAAAACATCATTACATAATTCTTGTATCTCACAATTGTTAGCTGACCATTAGATATTGAGACAAAAGCAGGAGAGTTTCACTATTTTAAGTTATATATGAAGAACATATTTTCTACACAGCACCAGTCACTGTACTAACATGCAACTAGAGCATCAAGGAGTTGTAATTGTTGCACTCTCATTTATATGAATAAATGAAACTTCTAGCGACATATTGCCCATATTCATTCATACTGAAAAAACTTATGTATGTATATGTCTACCCTTCGCTTGCACCAATCCTGCATTCCAACGTCTATTATGTTACTGGTAATCTACTGGTAATCACTTCTATAACTCCTGTTTCCAAAACAATATTTACCTATGTATTTTCAGAATCTAAACTTATCTAGTATGAATCAGAGTAACGACACGTGATTTAAGATAAGAAAGCATTACTTATGATTTTTAATACTTTACTATCATCTTCAGCCTAAAATGTTAAGTGTTCTTCATCATGTTCAGTCTTAAAATGTTAAGTGTTCTTCATCATGTTCAGTCTTAACATGTTATGTGTTCTTCATCATGTTCAGTCTTAACATGTTATGTGTTCTTATCATGTTCAGTCTTAACATGTTATGTGTTCATCATGTTCAGTCTTAACATGTTATGTGTTCTTATCATGTTCAGTCTTAACATGTTATGTGTTCTTCATCATGTTCAGTCTTAACATGTTATGTGTTCTTCATCATGTTCAGTCTTAACATGTTATGTGTTCTTCATCATGTTCAGTCTTAACATGTTAAGTGTTCTTCATCATGTTCAGTCTTAACATGTTATGGTTCTTCATCATGTTCAGTCTTAACAGGTTATGTGTTCTTCATCATGTTCAGTCTTAACAAGTTATGTGTTCTTCATCATGTTCAGTCTTAACAGGATATGTGTTCATCATGTTCAGTCTTAACATGTTATGTGTTCATCATGTTCAGTCTTAACATGTTATGTGTTCTTCATCATGTTCAGTCTTAAGAAGTTATGTGTTCTTCATCATGTTCAGTCTTAACAGGTTATGTGTTCATCATGTTCAGTCTTAACATGTTAGTGTTCTTCATCATGTTCAGTCTTAACATGTTATGTGTTCTTCATCATGTTCAGTCTTAACATGTTATGTGTTCTTCATCATGTTCAGTCTTAACATGTTATGTGTTCTTCATCATGTTCAGCCTTAACATGTTAAGTGTTCTTCATCATGTTCAGTCTTAACATGTTATGTGTTCTTCATCATGTTCAGTCTTAACATGTTATGTGTTCTTCATCATGTTCAGCCTTAACATGTTAAGCGTTCTTCATCATGTTCAGTCTTAACATGTTATGTGTTCTTCATCATGTTCAGTCTTAACATGTTATGTGTTCTTCATCATGTTCAGCCTTAACATGTTATGTGTTCTTCATCATGTTCAGTCTTAACATGTTATGTGTTCTTCATCATGTTCAGTCTTAACATGTTATGTGTTCTTCATCATGTTCAGCCTTAACATGTTATGTGTTCTTCATCATGTTCAGTCTTAACATGTTATGTGTTCTTCATCATGTTCAGTCTTAACATGTTATGTGTTCTTCATCATGTTCAGTCTTAACATGTTATGTGTTCTTCATCATGTTCAGTCTTAACATGTTATGTGTTCATCATGTTCAGTCTTAACATGTTATGTGTTCATCATGTTCAGCCTTAACATGTTATGTGTTCTCATCATGTTCAGCCTTAACATGTTATGTGTTCTTCATCATGTTCAGTCTTAACATGTTATGTGTTCATCATGTTCAGTCTTAACATGTTATGTGTTCATCATGTTCAGCCTTAACATGTTATGTGTTCTTCATCATGTTCAGTCTTAACAGTTATGTGTTCTTCATCATGTTCAGTCTTAACATGTTATGTGTTCTTCATCATGTTCAGTCTTAACATGTTATGTGTTCTTCATCATGTTCATCTTTAACATGTTATGTGTTCATCATGTTCAGCCTGAACATGTTATGTGTTCTACATCATGTTCAGCCTTAACAGGTTATATGTTCATCATGTTCAGTCTTAACATGTTATGTGTTCATCATGTTCAGCCTTAACATGTTATGTGTTCTACATCATGTTCAGCCTTAACATGTTATGTGTTCTTCATCATGTTCAGTCTTAACATGTTATATGTTCATCATGTTCAGTCTTAACATGTTATGTGTTCTTCATCATGTTCAGTCTTAACAGATTATGTGTTCTTCATCATGTTCAGTCTTAACATGTTATGTGTTCTTCATCATGTTTAGTCTTAACATGTTATGTGTTCTTCATCATGTTCATCTTTAACATGTTATGTGTTCATCATGTTCAGCCTGAACATGTTATGTGTTCTTCATCACATTCAGCCTTAACATGTTATGTGTTCTTCATCACATTCAGCCTTAACATGTTATGTGTTCTTCATTATGTTCAGTCTTAACATGTTATGTGTTCTTCATCATGTTCAGCCTTAACATGTTATGTGTTCTTCATCATGTTCAGTCTTAACATGTTATGTGTTCTTCATCATGTTCAGTCTTAACATGTTATGTGTTCTTCATCATGTTCAGTCTTAACATGTTATGTGTTCTTCATCATGTTCAGCCTTAACATGTTAAGCGTTCTTCATCATGTTCAGTCTTAACATGTTATGTGTTCTTCATCATGTTCAGTCTTAACATGTTATGTGTTCTTCATCATGTTCAGTCTTAACAGCTTATGTGTTCTTCATCATGTTCAGTCTTAACATGTTATGTGTTCTTCATCATGTTTAGTCTTAACATGTTATGTGGTCTTCATCATGTTCATCCTTAACATGTTATGTGTTCATCATGTTCAGCCTGAACATGTTATGTGTTCTTCATCACATTCAGCCTTGACATGTTATGTGTTCTTCATTATGTTCAGCCTTAACATGTTATGTGTTCTTCATCATGTTCAGCCTTAACATGTTATGTGTTCTTCATCATGTTCAGCCTTAACATGTTATGTGTTCTTCATCATGTTCAGTCTTAACATGTTATGTGTTCTTCATCATGTTCAGTCTTAACATGTTATGTGTTCTTCATCATGTTCAGTCGTAACATGTTATGTGTTCATCATGTTCAGCCTGAACATGTTATGTGTTCTTCATCATGTTCAGCCTTAACATGTTATGTGTTCTTCATTATATTCAGTATTAACATGTTATGTGTTCTTCATCATGTTCAGCCTTAACATGTTATGTGTTCTTCATCATGTTCAGTCTTAACATGTTATGTGTTCTTCATCATGTTCAGCCTTAACATGTTATGTGTTCTTCATCATGTTCAGCCTTAACATGTTATGTGTTTTTCATCATGTTCTGCCTTAACATGTTATGTGTTCTTCGTCATGTTCAGCCTTAACATGTTAAGTGTTCTTCATCATGTTCAGCCTTAACATGTTATGTGTTCTTCATCATGTTCAGCCTTAACATGTTATGTGTTCTTCATCATATTCAGTATTAACATGTTTTGTGTTCTTCACCATATTCAGTATTAACATGTTATGTGTTCTTCATCATGTTCAGCCTTAACATGTTATGTGTTCTTCATCATGTTCAGCCTTAACATGTTATGTGTTCTTCATCATATTCAGTATTAACATGTTTTGTGTTCTTCATCATATTCAGTATTAACATGTTATGTGGTCTTCATCATATTCAGTATTAACATGTTATGTGTTCTTCATCATGTTCAGCCTTAACATGTTATGTGTTCTTCATCATATTCAGTATTAACATGTTATGTGTTCTTCATCATATTCAGTATTAACATGTTTTGTGTTCTTCATCATATTCAGTATTAACATGTTATGTGTTCTTCATCACGTTCAGTCTTAACATGTTATGTGTTCTTCATCACGTTCAGTCTTAACATGTTATGTGTTCGTCTATCATGTTCAGCCTTCATTTATTACGTTTCAGTGAAAGTAACTTGTGACGGTAGAGCGACTAATTTGCTTGAATATAATCTTTGATGAGGAGCCACATGTGACGACAGAGGGAACCATTAGACAGAATGGGTAACCTGCAGGTTAACAGTGAGGGGAACTCAACACTCACGCCTGGATAAGCAATGTCTGAAGAAGCCGGACACAGAAATAAGGTTGACCTGTGGGTGAAGGGTTTATCCTTATAATTATTGTGTTTGAAGATGTCTGGGATCTGTGGGTTCCATCAGCTGCAAACTCAATCATTCTAAAACATTATTAATAAATAACAGAGGACTCAATGGTAATGTGGTAATCCCAGAAGTATCGATTCGTAAAGGTAAATATATACATGTAATACCTGGTTGATGGGGTTCTGGGAGTTCTTCAACTCTCCAAGCCGGCCTCCGTAAAGCTATATTTATACATGTAATAACTGGTTGATGGGGTTCTGGGAGTTCTTCTACTCTCCAAGCCCGGCCCGAGGCCAGGCTTGACTTGTGAGAGTTTGGTCCACCAGGCTGTTGCTTGGAGCGGCCCGCAGGCCCACATACCCACCACAGCCCGGTTGGTCCGGCACTCCATGGAGGAAACAATCTAGTTTCCAAAATAATAAAAAAGGTCGAACTGGTGACCGCGTGAACACCGGGTCTGACCTCCCTGTCTGGCCACGACACTTCCTCAAAATATATATATGAAACCAATGGATACCTGATCAACCAGGCTATGATTCATACGTCAGGCTGCGAGCAGCCTCGTCAAACGGCCTCGTTGACCAATCCAGCAACGAGGAAGCCTGGTCGATGACCGGGCCGCGGGGACCCTAAGCCCCGGAACAACTACAAGGTAAGGTGTTGCATGTTAGTGTGATGACAGATGTGTACTCACCTAATTGTGCTTGCGGGGGTTGAGCTCTAGCTCTTTGGTCCCGTCTCTCAACCGTCAATCAACTGATGTACAAATTCCAGAGCCTACTGGGCTCTATCATATCTACATTTGAAACTGTGTATGGAGTCAGCCTCCACCACATCACTTTCTAGTGCATTCCATTTACTAACTACTTTGACACTGAAAAAGTTCTTTCTAATATCTCTGTGGCTCATTTGGGTACTCAGCGTCCACCTGTGTCCCCTTGTGCCTGCGCCACCCCATGTTAAATAATCCATCCTTGTCCACCCTGTCAATTTCCCTGAGATTTTTGTACGTGGTGAACATGTCTCCTCTAGCACTTCTGATTTCCAGCGACGTGAGGTGCAGTTCACGAAGTCTGTCCTCAAAACTCATGCCTCTTAGTTCTGGGACTAGCCTAGTGGCATACCTCTGAACTTTTTCCAGCTTCGTTTTGTGCTTGACTAGATACGGGCTCCATGCTGGGGCTGCATACTCCAGGATTGGTCTTACATATGTGGTATAGAAGGTTCTGAAGGATTCCTTACACAGGTTTCTGAAAGCAGTTCTGATGTTAGCCAGCCTCGCATAGGCCACTGATGATATTCTTTTGATGTGGGCTTCAGGAGACAGGTTTGGCGTGATATCATCTCCCAGATCTTTCTGTTTTTCCGTTCCGTAAAGGACTTCATCTCCTATTCGGTATCCAGTGAATGGCTTCCTAGTTCCTCCTACTAGTTTCATTACCTTACATTTACTTGGGTTGAACTTCAGTAGCCATTTGTTGGACCATTCCTTCAGTTTGTCTAAGTCATCTTGTAGCCTCATACTATCATCCTCTGTCCTGATCCTCCTCATTATTTATGAATCATCAGCAAACATCGAGAGGAACGAGTCAATTCTTTCTGGGAGATCATTTACGTATGTGAGAAACAGTATAGGTGCAAAGACTGATCCTGTGGGACTCCACTGGTGA
>WNGS01007540.1:13450-29518 GCA_020271785.1 Procambarus virginalis
TTATTGAGAAGTGAAGGACCTGTATGACTAATGCTAGATCGTCAGCATAGCTTAGCAATTTAACACCTTCTGTAAATGTCATGGTAACAAGTGTTTCCATAAGGATGTTAAAAGACTAGGACTGAGGACTCCTCCTGTGGAGTCCCATTCTCATGCAAGAGGTAGTCCGACACTTGTCCTTGCAACTTTACTCTGGCATACCTGTGACTTAGGTAATCTTGAATCCATGCTAGCATTTTTCCCTTTACACTTTTTGAAATAAGGTGTTGTTAAAATTGCTGCGGGCTTGCAATTTCGAATGATTTTTCTAGATCAAGGAAGATCACTATAGCTGACCTGAGTTAACTGTTCCTAGTAATGTTGCTATGCAGTTGATTCGTACCTACTCCTCTAGTGAAGCCAAATATTTGTTTATGCAGGTCTCCAGTCTTCCACAGTAGCCTATTTTTTAACCATCCGTTCTGCAGTTTTACTAATGCATGATGTTAATGAAATGGGTCTGTAATTGCCAGGTTCTTTCGGCTTAGGATCGGAGGTATGATGTCTGCTTCTTCCAAGAGGTCGGTAAGTTTGCCTTGCTGCCAAGATGCGTTGATGACGTCCAATATTCCTTGTTCTCCAGCAGGACCTGCATGTGCGATCATTGAGTATGTAATGGTTATCAGCACCTGGTGCAGTGTCCTTACCACCTTTTTGGCTCTGATTAGTTCTTGTGTGGTGAAGGGACAGTCACATTCGTCATTATAGCTATACTCGCATGAATGACTGTCAACCTCTCTTGTTTAATTGTTCTTGCTGCCTGCGGACCACAGCAGGAAGCTGATATGAAGCTGTTTGTTCTGCAAATGGAGGCAAGTCTCTCAGCCTCCTGCAATGGTTGAATACATGCCTGTGGTCGGGCTGGTCGACCTGATATAGTTTTAATCTGACCCCATATCTTGCCAAGACTACTATGTTCGTTCAGAGTTTGACACCACTCAGACCATCTTGCCTCCTTTACTCTAGAAACGCGTCTTGCTTCAGATACCACCGCTCTTAGCAGAGTTCTTCCCTCTGGTGTGGGGTTTCTCTTCAGATGTTTTCTAAAGATGTTGACTCTGTGGTTCTGATCTTTAACTTCACTACTATAGAACCAATAGTTCTTCCGTGTTGTGTTTCCTGTGATAATGATTGGAATAGCTTTGTTTGCAGCAGCTGCAATGGCTTCCTGCAGATTGGTCTCGTGCATGTTCAAATCCGCAGGTGGCGTGTATGTTGCAAACCAATTTTCAAGTTCTTCTTGGTATATATTCCAATTGGCCTTTCTTAAATTCCACCTAGGTTGTGCAGGTGGTGTAGGAGGTCGTTCTATGTTTAGTGTTGTGACAGTAGCATAGTGGTCACTGGTGATCACCGGGTCTACTTCCCACTTCGCCCGATGCTTGAGTGCTGTTGAGATTAATGTAAGATCAAGGGACCCTCCTAGAATGTGAGTGGGTTCCCCAGTGTTGAGAAGTGTAATTTCAGGTACATCTCGCAGAGCTGCAGCTAAATGGCGCCCATCAGCATTGGCTGGCCCAGTCGCACCTAACTCTCGATGATGAGCATTAAAATCCCCAGCAATAATTACATTTTCCTGCGTGGCCAAGGCAAGTGCCGCCTCTGCTTCTAGTTTACGTCTAGGGGCTTGTAAACGTTGTATATGAGGAGCTCAATATTAGCCATATCCACTGTTACTGCTAATACCTCTACTCCATCCCCACATGAAACTGGGTCTATTTTCTTGCTGGGTATGGTGTTCCTGACTGGGGTCATTAATCCTCTTTGTCTCCCCTGCTCCTACGGCATAACATAGTGCTGATATCCAGCTAATCTGAAGGATTTCGTGGCTGGGAAAAGAGTTTCTTCCAAAACGATTATATCTGCTTTCGTGCTGATTGCAGCCTCCCGAAGTGTGTGGCTTTTATTTCCAAGACCTTGTATGTTCCACTGCAGTATTCGTAATGGCCAGACGTCGGTTTCGGTTGGTGTTGCCTGTTCTAGTAGAACTCCTCTGCGCGATCGACCTCTATATTCTCCACCTCGCAAGTCGTGTCGCTGCAAATCGGACTGCATTGATCGGTCGTGGTCAACCCCGACATTGTTGGAATCTGTGCATAACTGTGGTCCATCACTGTGTTGTTGGTATTGCTGCATGTCGGACTGCATTGATCGGTCTTGGCCGTTTCTTGTGTTGTTGGAACCTGTGCATCTCTGCTGTTCAATACGTCTGTGTTGGTGTAGTTGCATATCAGACTGCATGGGCTGTTGTTGTCTGTCTATTGTGTTGTAAGATTCTGTTGATCTTGGGTGGTCACTGCTTCTTGCAGTTGCGTTTGTAAATGTCGACGTTCTGGTGTCTTGACTACCCGACTGTTGTTGGAAGTCTGTATGTCCGTGATGCGTTGTTTGTCCACTTGTGCTCCGTCTTGTCTCAGACTGTCTATATGTTGTGTAACTGGGGTCTGCTGCACGATCTTGTCCATTATCACACAAGCGATTTCTTGAGTCTGTCGCTGTGAGGCGTTCTGCGTCATCTGTAGGCAATCGATAATGGTCTCTGCCATGATCTTCACGATGTTTTTCAGCTGGACCTCGGTAAAACTGTATATCTGGTGTGTCGATTCCGAAAGTAATTGTTTTTTGCCCTTTTGCATTTGCTGTATTTCTGCAGCACCTTTGTGTATTTTCTGGTTTGGAATTAATAGATTCGGGAAATTTTGCTCTGTGAGTGCGTGAGTCTGTTGCGGCTGTGCACGAATGTTCCAGACGTTGGTGTTGGTGTATGTGGTGCTGGTCTGTGTGTGTATCCTGGCCTGAGCTGTCTGCACTTTTTCTTTCCGTGCAGAGCAGGTTGTGTTCCAGGCATGATGTTTGCCTCCACAATTTGGACATTTGACTGTTGTGGCCTGGTTTGCCTTGTGCTTGGCTATGCAGTCTTTGGTTGGATGTCTCAGGCTGCACACTCCGCACCTCTCCTGTCCAGTGCAGCGTGACTGATGGTGGCCGTACTTCTGACACCTGAAGCAGCGCAGGGGTTCTGGGACGTACGGTCTCTGTCGGTATGTTCCCCAATTTCCAAGACTGAACGTTTCTGGCACCCGCCCCATGACGGTCACCAGAACTTGACGTGTCGCTGCCTTGTCTACTTTTGTGCGGCATCGTTCCGCACTCAGGATTTGCTTGTGTTCGAGTACTGGATCCAGGAGAAAGTCGATTGGGTACCCCAAAAGCACGACTCGTGTGCGTCTTTCCGAAGGGTCCAGCTTTTCCAAGCATACAGGTTTCCCTTGCAGGACCCGTACTTTTTCTAAGTAATTTGCAGTCTGTTGGTCTTGTGGTGCTATTATTATTTCTCCTTTCAGGTTGACTGTAATGGAAAGTTTGAGCTCTGGTTGTTCTTTTTCCATTGCCGTTACTACTCCATATGCTGTAGGAAATGGTCTGACTGCATTATCTTGAATTTGGGAAGATGTGCAGAGGCTGGCGATGTCTAGTGTGAGACTGGTGTTGTCCTCTCCTGTCTCATACTGTTGTCCTGTGGTTGTGTTGTAGACAGAGAAGCATTGTCTGACACTGGCTGGTGTGTGACTGATGCTGTCCCCTCTAGGCCCATTACGTCTGCTGCCTTGCTGGTAGAGGCACGTGGCGAAGCCTCGAGAGCAGTTTTCTTCGGTGCCTGCTGCACATCGGTCCACCGTCCCTCCTCGTCTGAAAGCTGCCAACATTTCCTCTTTCTCTTAGCCTTCCCCATGACTCTCTCCACGTAGTGAGGACCGAATCATTGCACTACCTAATGCCCGAGACACTCCTAGGCCTGGAGAAATTCATTCCCCTCCAACGGAGGTCGTAGAATGATACGGTCCTAAAAAAAAAAAAAAAAAAAAAAAAAAAAAAAAAAAAAAGTGCGGTACGAGAGTTTGGGTCGCTTGCGTACTGGGTTGCGCAGAAAACCAGTCAGCTGGACAGCAGGTAATCAACACGTTGCTTTACCGTCAATTGTAGGCGAAATCGGAATTGTTTACCTCAAAACAAGATATTGTCTGGGCCTTGGAGTACAGATGTAGCGTTCCTCACAAAATCGCGATGAATAGAGCTGATGGGTGCACAGAATTGTGAGTTTTCCGGGAACAAATCCGTGTGCGGCCAGGTAGCTATGGCGCCGGCAGCGAATACGAGCCTTGTGGTCTCTCATACACCATATAACTCACAGGTGTTATACTCTATTTTGAAGGACAATTTTCACATCTTTATGGGAAGGAAATGAGAGCTTGGAGTCCATTATTTAAGATTGAGGCAAGACAAAAATTTGCCATGTTTACTCTCCATCGTTTTGAAAGTACAAACGCAAATTTTGTTTGCACCTCTGTGCTGCTGTCCTTTGCGGACGGATGGGCTGTATTGATATTTGTAGATTTTCATGTGCTGGTGCTGTGGGTTGTCCAGGATCTGTCACCCCCCCATCCTTTTTGATTCTAAGTGTACTAGTTTTTCTAGTGTTTTCAAGGGCGTAGCTTCTTTAGACAGAACTTTAACAATCCATATTACTTTTCCTAACTGTCAATCTGACCTTGGTCCATTAAAGTCCACCAGGTTGTATATTAACTTTGTTACATGGAGAATTTACCCCATAATGGTGCTCGCTTAGAGAGATTAGGTACTCCTAAGTCCATATTTCATTCCACTTACGTATTATGTTGGACAGATGCTTGTTTATTTGAACTACCTCAATCACCCACGTATGAGGGATCCCTGATTCCTCATCTGGTAAGGATGGTACATAGAACTAATATAAACTAATCATACCATGACATTAAATACATCAGCACACCCTCAGTATTTAACCTCAACATATTCTGTGCCTATCCTATCTCAAAATCACCCCAAAAGCACAGCTCTAATAGCCTCGGTCTGACTTTAGTTGGATAAAAAATTCTGCCAGTAATCTATGTCTCTGTGACATTGTTCTTTAATCATTCCAAATATCCAGCAGGGGGTCTCCCCAAATAAAGATATTCGAACGCACATTAGATGAACTTCCTAAGCTGAACCGATAGCGCCAGCCTTGTAAAATGACCTTTATAGGTGTCCTACACTATGAAGACTCGGCAATAAAATGTTGGTAATACTAGCCTGAGGTAAGAAAAACATTGTTGCTATCATTTAACCAAAGTTTCTATTATTGGAATCTAAAAGTTGCTATTTGACGATACTTGATGGATGAAAGAGAAACATTGTTGACATCATCAGTGAAGAAAGATAACCTTTATCATTGTTAAAGATACACTAAACCCCACCATTCGTTATTTTACATTGCTAGCTTTATGTACAAATAACAAGATGTTATCTTCATCAATTAATATTATTGGAGTTTATGATATCATGCTTCACACTAGCTGATATCTAACTATACTGACTTGAGAGGAGGGGCAATATTTTGTTATCATTGTCAGATGAACAAGATGATCACTTACGATATCCTTCATCAACCAAGTTGTTATATGATCACACAACCTTGAGACAAGGAAAACAAGGAGTTGACATTGTTAGTTAAACAATATTACTAATAAAGATTCTATGCATCCCATCCGTTGATATCTGAGAGAAACGACTTGAGAGTGAAGCAAACATGTGTTAACTATGTAATTAAAACATCATTACATAATTCTTGTATCTCACAATTGTTAGCTGACCATTAGATATTGAGACAAAAGCAGGAGAGTTTCACTATTTTAAGTTATATATGAAGAACATATTTTCTACACAGCACCAGTCACTGTACTAACATGCAACTAGAGCATCAAGGAGTTGTAATTGTTGCACTCTCATTTATATGAATAAATGAAACTTCTAGCGACATATTGCCCATATTCATTCATACTGAAAAAACTTATGTATGTATATGTCTACCCTTCGCTTGCACCAATCCTGCATTCCAACGTCTATTATGTTGACTGGTAATCACTTCAATAACTCCTGTTTCCAAAACAATATTTACCTATGTATTTTCAGAATCTAAACTTATCTAGTATGAATCAGAGTAACGACACGTGATTTAAGATAAGAAAGCATTACTTATGATTTTTAAATAGTTTACTATCATCTTCAGCCTTAAAATGTTAAGTGTTCTTCATCATGTTCAGTCTTAAATGTTATGTGTTCTTCATCATGTTCAGTCTTAACATGTTATGTGTTCTTCATCATGTTCAGTCTTAACATGTTATGTGTTCTTATCATGTTCAGTCTTAACATGTTATGTGTTCATCATGTTCAGTCTTAACATGTTATGTGTTCTTCATCATGTTCAGTCTTAACATGTTATGTGTTCTTCATCATGTTCAGTCTTAACATGTTATGTGTTCTTCATCATGTTCAGTCTTAACATGTTATGTGTTCTTCATCATGTTCAGTCTTAACATGTTAAGTGTTCTTCATCATGTTCAGTCTTAACAAGTTATGGGTTCTTCATCATGTTCAGTCTTAACAGGTTATGTGTTCTTCATCATGTTCAGTCTTAACATGTTATGTGTTCTTCATCATGTTCAGTCTTAACAGGTTATGTGTTCATCATGTTCAGTCTTAACATGTTATGTGTTCATCATGTTCAGTCTTAACATGTTATGTGTTCTTCATCATGTTCAGTCTTAAGAAGTTATGTGTTCTTCATCATGTTCAGTCTTAACAGGTTATGTGTTCATCATGTTCAGTCTTAACATGTTAAGTGTTCTTCATCATGTTCAGTCTTAACATGTTATGTGTTCTTCATCATGTTCAGTCTTAACATGTTAAGTGTTCTGTATCATGTTCAGTCTTAACATGTTATGTGTTCTTCATCATGTTCAGCCTTAACATGTTAAGCGTTCTTCATCATGTTCAGTCTTAACATGTTATGTGTTCTTCGTCATGTTCAGTCTTAACATGTTATGTGTTCTTCATCATGTTCAGCCTTAACATGTTAAGCGTTCTTCATCATGTTCAGTCTTAACATGTTATGTGTTCTTCATCATGTTCAGTCTTAACATGTTATGTGTTCTTCATCATGTTCAGCCTTAACATGTTAAGCGTTCTTCATCATGTTCAGTCTTAACATGTTATGTGTTCTTCATCATGTTCAGTCTTAACATGTTATGTGTTCTTCATCATGTTCAGCCTTAACATGTTAAGCGTTCTTCATCATGTTCAGTCTTAACATGTTATGTGTTCTTCATCATGTTCAGTCTTAACATGTTATGTGTTCTTCATCATGTTCAGTCTTAACATGTTATGTGTTCTTCATCATGTTCAGTCTTAACAGGTTATGTGTTCATCATGTTCAGTCTTAACATGTTATGTTTCATCATGTTCAGCCTTAACATGTTATGTTTTCTACATCATGTTCAGCCTTAACATGTTATTTGTTCTTCATCATGTTCAGTCTTAACATGTTATATGTTCATCATGTTCAGTCTTAACATGTTATGTGTTCATCATGTTCAGCCTTAACATGTTATGTGTTCTTCATCATGTTCAGTCTTAACAGATTATGTGTTCTTCATCATGTTCAGTCTTAACATGTTATGTGTTCTTCATCATGTTCAGTCTTAACATGTTATGTGTTCTTCATCATGTTTAGTCTTAACATGTTATGTGTTCTTCATCATGTTCATCCTTAACATGTTATGTGTTCATCATGTTCAGCCTGAACATGTTATGTGTTCTTCATCACATTCAGACTTAACATGTTATGTGTTCTTCATTATGTTCAGCCTTAACATGTTATGTGTTCTTCATCATGTTCAGCCTTAACATGTTATGTGTTCTTCATCATGTTCAGTCTTAACATGTTATGTGTTCTTCATCATGTTCAGCCTTAATATGTTATGTGTTCTTCATCATGTTCAGCCTTAACATGTTATGTGTTCTTCATTATATTCAGTATTAACATGTTATGTGTTCTTCATCATGTTCAGCCTTAACATGTTATGTGTTCTTCATCATGTTCAGTCTTAACATGTTATGTGTTCTTCATCATGTTCAGCCTTAACATGTTAAGCGTTCTTCATCATGTTCAGTCTTAACATGTTATGTGTTCTTCATCATGTTCAGTCTTAACATGTTATGTGTTCTTCATCATGTTCAGTCTTAACATGTTATGTGTTCTTCATCATGTTCAGTCTTAACAGGTTATGTGTTCATCATGTTCAGTCCTAACATGTTATGTGTTCATCATGTTCAGCCTTAACATGTTATGTGTTCTACATCATGTTCAGCCTTAACATGTTATGTGTTCTTCATCATGTTCAGTCTTAACATGTTATGTTCTTCATTATGTTCAGTCTTAACATGTTATGTGTTCTTCATCATGTTCAGTCTTAACATGTTATGTGTTCTTCATCATGTTCAGTCTTAACATGTTATGTGTTCTTCATCATGTTCAGTCTTAACATGTTATGTGTTCTTCATCATGTTCATCCTAACATGTTATGTGTTCATCATGTTCAGTCTTAACATGTTATGTGTTCTTCATCATGTTCAGCCTTAACATGTTATGTGTTCTTCATCATGTTCAGCCTTAACATGTTATGTGTTCTTCATCATGTTCAGCCTTAACATGTTATGTGTTCTTCATCATGTTCAGTCTTAACATGTTATGTGTTCTTCATCATGTTCAGCCTTAACATGTTATGTGTTCTTCATCATGTTCAGCTTAACATGTTATGTGTTCTTCATCATGTTCAGTATTAACATGTTATGTGTTCTTCATCATGTTCAGCCTTAACATGTTATGTGTTCTTCATCATGTTCAGCCTTAACATGTTATTGTTCTTCATCATATTCAGTATTAACATGTTATGTGTTCTTCATCATGTTCAGCCTTAACATGTTATGTGTTCTTCATCATGTTCAGCCTTAACATGTTATGTGTTCTTCATCATATTCAGTATTAACATGTTATGTGTTCTTCATCATATTCAGTATTAACATGTTATGTGTTCTTCATCATGTTCAGTCTTAACATGTTATGTGTTCTTCATCATGTTCAGCCTTAACATGTTATGTGTTCATCATGTTCAGTCTTAACATGTTATGTGTTCTTCATCATGTTCAGTCTTAACATGTTATGTGTTCTTCATCATGTTCAGTCTTAACATGTTATGTGTTCTTCATCATGTTCAGTCTTAACATGTTATGTGTTCATCATGTTCAGTCTTAACATGTTATGTGTTCATCATGTTCAGCCTTAACATGTTATGTGTTCTTCATTATGTTCAGCCTTAACATGTTATGTGTTCTTCATCATGTTCAGTCTTAACATGTTATGTGTTCTTCATCATGTTCAGTCTTAACATGTTATGTGTTCTTCATCATGTTCAGCCTTAACATGTTATGTGTTCTTCATCATGTTCAGCTTAACATGTTATGTGTTCTTCATCATGTTCAGTATTAACATGTTATGTGTTCTTCATCATGTTCAGCCTTAACATGTTATGTGTTCTTCATCATGTTCAGTCTTAACATGTTATGTGTTCTTCATCATGTTCAGTCTTAACATGTTATGTGTTCTTCATCATGTTCAGTCTTAACATGTTATGTGTTCTTCATCATGTTCAGTCTTAACATGTTATGTGTTCTTCATCATGTTCATCCTTAACATGTTATGTGTTCATCATGTTCAGCCTTAACATGTTATGTGTTCTTCATCATGTTCAGCCTTAACATGTTATGTGTTCTTCATCATGTTCAGCCTTAACATGTTATGTGTTCTTCATCATGTTCAGTCTTAACATGTTATGTGTTCTTCATCATGTTCAGTCTTAACATGTTATGTGTTCTTCATCATGTTCAGCCTTAACATGTTATGTGTTCTTCATCATGTTCAGCCTTAACATGTTATGTGTTCTTCATCATGTTCAGCCTTAACATGTTATGTGTTCTTCATCATGTTCAGTCTTAACATGTTATGTGTTCTTCATCATGTTCAGCCTTAACATGTTATGTGTTCTTCATCATGTTCAGTCTTAACATGTTATGTGTTCTTCATCATGTTCAGCTTAACATGTTATGTGTTCTTCATCATGTTCAGCCTTAACATGTTATGTGTTCTTCATCATGTTCAGCCTTAACATGTTATGTGTTCTTCATCATGTTCAGTCTTAACATGTTATGTGTTCTTCATCATATTCAGTATTAACATGTTATGTGTTCTTCATCATGTTCAGTATTAACATGTTATGTGTTCTGTTCTTCATCATGTTCAGCCTTAACATGTTATGTGTTCTTCATCATGTTCAGTATTAACATGTTATGTGTTCTTCATCATGTTCAGTATTAACATGTTATGTGTTCTTCATCATGTTCAGTATTAACATGTTATGTGTTCTTCATCATATTCAGTATTAACATGTTATGTGTTCTTCATCATGTTCAGTATTAACATGTTATGTGTTCTTCATCATGTTCAGTCTTAACATGTTATGTGTTCTTCATCATGTTCAGTCTTAACATGTTATGTGTTCTTCATCATGTTCAGTCTTAACATGTTATGTGTTCTGTTCTTCATCATGTTCAGCCTTAACATGTTATGTGTTCTTCATCATATTCAGTATTAACATGTTATGTGTTCTTCATCATGTTCAGTATTAACATGTTATGTGTTCTTCATCATGTTCAGTATTAACATGTTATGTGTTCTTCATCATGTTCAGTCTTAACATGTTATGTGTTCTTCATCATGTTCAGTATTAACATGTTATTGTGTGTTCTTCATCATGTTCAGCCTTAACATGTTATGTGTTCTTCATCATATTCAGTATTAACATGTTATGTGTTCTTCATCATATTCAGTATTAACATGTTATGTGTTCTTCATCATATTCAGTATTAACATGTTATGTGTTCTTCATCATGTTCAGTATTAACATGTTATGTGTTCTTCATCATGTTCAGTATTAACATGTTATGTGTTCTTCATCATGTTCAGTATTAACATGTTATGTGTTCTTCATCACGTTCAGTCTTAACATGTTATGTGTTCGTCTATCATGTTCACCCTTCATTTATTACGTTTCAGTGAAAGTAACTTGTGACGGTAGAGCGACTAATTTGCTTGAATATAATCTTTGATGAGGAGCCACATGTGACGACAGAGGGAACCATTAGACAGAATGGGTAACCTGCAGGTTTAGCAGTGAGGGGAACTCAACACTCACGCCTGGATAAGCAATGTCTGAAGAAGCCGGACACAGAAATAAGGTTGACCTGAGGGTGAAGGGTTTATCCTTATAATTATTGTGTTTGAAGATGTCTGGGATCTGTGGGTTCCATCAGCTGCAAACTCAATCATTCTAAAACATTAATAAATAACAGAGGACTCAATGGTAATGTGGTAAACCAGAAGTATCGATTCGTAAAGGTAAATTTATACATGTAATACCTGTAATACTGGTTGATGGGGTTCTGGGAGTTCTTCTACTCTCCAAGCCCGAAGCATGTAATACCTGGTTGATGGGGTTCTGGGAGTTCTTCTACTCTCCAAGCCCGGCCCGAGGCCAGCTTGACTTGTGAGAGTTTGGTCCACCAGGCTGTTGCTTGGAGCGGCCCGCAGGGCCACATACCCACCACAGCCCGGTTGGTCCGGCACTCCATGGAGGAAACAATCTAGTTTCCAAAATAATAAAAAAGGTCGAACTGGTGACCGCGTGAACACCGGGTCTGACCTCCCTGTCTGGCCACGACACTTCCTCAAAATATATATATGAAACCAATGGATACCTGATCAACCAGGCTGTGATTCATACGTCAGGCTGCGAGCAGCCTCGTCAAACGGCCTCGTTGACCAATCCAGCAACGAGGAGGCCTGGTCGATGACCGGGCCGCGGGGACCTGAGCCCCGGAACAACTACAAGGTAAGGTGTTGCATGTTAGTGTGATGACAGATGTGTACTCACCTAATTGTGCTTGCGGGGGTTGAGCTCTAGCTCTTTGGTCCCGTCTCTCAACCGTCAATCAAATGATGTACAAATTCCAGAGCCTACTGGGCTCTATCATATCTACATTTGAAACTGTGTATGGAGTCAGCCTCCACCACATCACTTTCTAGTGCATTCCATTTACTAACTACTTTGACACTGAAAAAAGTTCTTTCTAATGTCTCTGTGGCTCATTTGGGTACTCAGCTTCCACCTGTGTCCCCTTGTGCGTGTGCCACCCCATGTTAAATAATCCATCCTTGTCCACCCTGTCAATTCCCCTGAGATTTTTGTACGTGGTGAACATGTCTCCCTAGCACTTCTGTCTTCCAGCGACGTGAGGTGCAGTTCACGAAGTCTGTCCTCATAATTCATGCCTCTTAGTTCTGGGACTAGCCTAGTGGCATACCTCTGAACTTTTTCCAGCTTCGTTTTGTGCTTGACTAGATACGGGCTCCATGCTGGGGCTGCATACTCCAGGATTGGTCTTACATATGTGGTATACAAGGTTCTGAAGGATTCCTTACACAGGCTTCTGAAAGCAGTTCTGATGTTAGCCAGCCTCGCATAGGCCACTGATGATATTCTTTTGATGTGGGCTTCAGGAGACAGGTTTGGCGTGATATCAACTCCCAGATCTTTCTCTCTGTCCGTTTCGTGAAGGACTTCATCTCCTATTCGGTATCCAGTGACTGGCTTCCTAGTTCCTCCTCCTAGTTTATTACCTTACATTTACTTGGGTTGAACTTTAGTAGCCATTTGTTGGACCATTCCTTCAGTTTGTCTAGGTCATCTTGTAGCCTCATACTATCCTCCTCTGCCCTGATCCTCCTCATTATTTTGCATCATCAGCAAACATCGAGAGGAATGAGTCAATTCTTTCTGGGAGATCATTTACGTATGTCAGAAACAGTATAGGTCCAAAGACTGATCCCTGTGGGACTCCACTGGTGACTCCCGCCACTCCTAGACCTCACCCCTCACGGTGACTCGCTGTGTCCTGTTGCTTAGGTACTCTCTTATCCAGTGGAGTACCTTCCCTTTCACTCCTGCCTGCATCTCCAGTTTGTGCACTAGTCTCTTATGTGGTACTGTGTCAAAAGCTTTCTGGCAGTCCAGAAATATGCAGTCTGCCCATCCCTCTCTCTCTGGCCTGATTTTTGTTGCCTGGTCATAGAACTCAATTAATCCTGTTAGGCGTGATTTTTCCATCTCTGAACCCATGCTGATGTTGTGTTACAAAGTTCCTTTGCTCCAGATGTTCCATTAGCTTTTTTCGCACAATCTTTTCCATCATCTTCCATGGAATGTAAGTTGGGGACACTGGCCTGTAGTTCAGTGCCTCCTGCCTATCACCCTTCTTGTATATTGGGACTACATTGGCCGTCTTCCAAATTTTAGCAGTTCACCTGTGTGGCTTGTGTTGCATGTTAGTGTGATGACGTGTGTATTCACCTAGTTGTACTCACCTAGTTGTGCTTGCGGGGGTTGAGCTCTGCTCTTTCGGCCCGCCTCTCAAACTGTCAATCAAACTGTTTCTACTACTACTTTTTTGTGTTTATTGATGGACAGTTTATCATATTATTCAAAATCACTATATAAATATCATAATAACGCCTCCTTTGCATGATTTCTCTGGTTGGGGGAGTGGTGGGGGGGGGCACCTGGGACCTCACTAGCAACTATGGGGGTATTAAAGCTTTCATTTGAACCTCTTGAACAGCATCCCCTGTCCTGCCTGTGGTGGGAGTAAAAAGATATCACACCCCCACTATAGAGCGGATAGGGGCACCTGGGACGTCAACCTGTTCTCTTACAAAGAACGTACCTTTTCGCTCATATTCATTACGGCCAAAAATTGTCATACTAGAAAATGGAATTTCATTTTCCAAAAGAAATGTACCCAAAGCACCAAGTTTTGGGTCCTCTGGTAGGTTAGGAGAGCAGCAAACTCTCATAAGGTTTCAAAACGTCATGAAAACCATTTATTTAATGTGTAAACTAACAGACTAAGCCAGAGGACCCAAAACAAAAAACGGGATAGTACGTCACTTTCGCAAGCCACTTTCCTTTTCTAGTACGACCATTTTTAGCCTTAGTGCGCACACGAGTGAAAAACTGACGTTATTGATAGTTGTGGTGGTGAAGGTGGCTGTTGATAGTTTTGGTTGTTGGTGGAAGTGGTTGTTGATAGTTGTTGTGGTTGTCCGTGGTTGTTGTGGATACCTGTGGTGGTTGGTGGTGGTGATGGTTGTTGATAGTTGTGAAGGTTGGTGGTGGTGGTTCTTGATAGTTGTGGTAAAACTTCAGGCAGTATATCTCCTTTTAATTACTTCAATAAATTAAAGTTTATCTTATTTTTTCTTAGTAGGTAAGAAATTGAGTGGACTGTATGTACTTGTTAAAACTGCCTGAAATTATTCTCACATAAATTGGGGGGAAAATTTGTAGCTTAAACCACTTTGTAATGGTCCTTCTTAAACTACAAATTGTTTACCTAAGTTTAGTATTATAATATTATATCATACCACATATGGTGGTCTAATCTACTATTATTTCAATAATTATTACTAGTTATGAATACTAATACTACAATATAACAAAGGGTCTTAGCTGGACTTGTTGTATTGGCCCTGCTAAGGCTGTGTAGTTTATTGCATCAAATGGGTGTGGCCCTGTGCCTCATGGTGCCAGTAATGGCGTCTGTAGAGGTCTACAAGCGTTGGCAACAGCTAGGTACATGTGCATAGTTCTACTGCTCAGCTACTTGCTGTTCCAAGTCACAATTTTTACCTGTATGGGATGCAAAGAGTTAATATCTGTTCCCTGAACATATCTATACAGGTATAACATGGTATGTGAGGGCTGTAAAATGGGGTACACGTACATTTGTGGGGGGTTTCCCATATATCATAACCGACTTATCTTTGCTATTAAACAGTGCACTAGAATAATAAACAAATACTTGGTAAGCCGGATACAATCGTTGTTGTAGTGTTGATAGGCTGTGTAGCTGGTTGTTGACACGTAAATAGGTGTCTAGGGTGTTAAACCAACTCTGGAGCCATGTGTGCAGCGTAAGGCTGCTTTGTTATTATTTTCGTGTGAGCGTGGCGTCTGTAAGAGACGCTCTGCCTCTCTTGTTCCAATATTGTGGTTCTACTTCTAAGTTAAATTTACGTTAACAAGGGAATCAAGCTATATTTTGGTGTTAATAATTATATTCAGTCTTATTGAACACTTTTTTATTCAATTTAGACATTAACTGTTGTATGAACAGTGGTTTAATAATGTAAATACTGCGGCGACTCAATGACGTCACGGAGTCTCCCATTCTCTAATTTTAAGAGGATACTGTTAAGGGAAGACTATACTATTTGTGTATGAGTGTGTCGGTTTCCCGACATAATTCCGGGAGGGAAGAACACGTTTCGAAGTCCCGGTAAGGACTGCGAACACTTTATTCTTCTCCTTCAGAATTATTAATGCTGCTTTAATTTGAGTTTACATTGTTGAGCTGCAGTCCTTTGGGGACGTATGTCCCGTACTGGCGTATCGGGTGCTGGAAGTCGCTGTACGTCTTCGTTCCTGGCCAGTTCTAAAGGAACTAATTTCTCTAAAGTTTTGAGAGTAGTGTTGCCTCGGCATTTCACTTTCACTATTCTCAAGATGCCCTGGCTGTCTGGATGAACAGAGACTATTTGACCTAAAGGCCACTCTGAGCGTGGTCCATCACTATCCACCAGAACTATGTCACCAGGATTCAAATTAATTCTGTTGTAGGGGTTGTTTGCCCCGTAATGATACTCTCTCAGAGCTGTAAGGTATTCTCGAGTCCATACGTCATTCCACCGACTTATCACCCTTGGTAGATGTTTGAAACGTTGAACCAAATCGCTCTCTTGGACATATGAAGGATCCTCTGGTTCCTCGTCCGTAAGGGACACAAGTGTTTTGAGAGGTCTACCATACATCAAATGAGCTGGACTTAATGGTTCACGCTGCAAAAACATCATCAGAGAGGTAGGTTAAGTGGTCGGTTATTGACTCGTGCTTCTATCTCTATGACTACTGTTTGAAGCTCCTGCAGGTCATCTTTGGC
>WNGS01007541.1:24279-35923 GCA_020271785.1 Procambarus virginalis
AACACCCGCGTCACTGAATATCCTGGATATTCAAACAGAAAAATTACTTATAAAAGTCATACTTTTATCTGTACCAGACTGACCCAGTCAACATTAGGTGTGTTCACCCAGTGAACAGCTGCCACTTAAGCCCCTGACTGTACAGCTGTGATGGTCGTGGGGAAGCAGCTGTGTGAGAGAGAGAGAGAGAGAGAGAGAGAGAGAGAGAGAGACAGAGAGAGAGAGAGAGAGAGAGAGAGAGAGGTAAGGACTGTGGAGCTGAGTGGTGGACGTGTTGCTGTTAGTGTAAAATTGTTATATATTGGAGAGGTGAGGCAGGGAACCATGTTGGTGGAGGGACACATGTTGGTGGAGGGACACATGTTGGTGGAGGGACACATGTTGGTGGAGGGACACATGTTGGTGGAGGGACCATGTTGGTGGAGGGACACATGTTGGTGGAGGGACACATGTTGGTGGAGGGACACATGTTGGTGGAGGGACCATGTTGGTGGAGGGACACATGTTGGTGGAGGGACACATGTTGGTGGAGGGACCATGTTGGTGGAGGGACACATGTTGGTGGAGGGACACATGTTGGTGGAGGGACACATGTTGGTGGAGGGACCATGTTGGTGGAGGGACACATGTTGGTGGAGGGACCATGTTGGTGGAGGGACACATGTTGGTGGAGGGACACATGTTGGTGGAGGGACACATGTTGGTGGAGGGACACATGTTGGTGGAGGGACCATGTTGGTGGAGGGCCACATGTTGGTGGAGGGACACATGTTGGTGGAGGGACACATGTTGGTGGAGGGACACATGTTGGTGGAGGGACACATGTTGGTGGAGGGACACATGTTGGTGGAGGGACACATGTTGGTGGAGGGACACATGTTGGTGGAAGGACACATGTTGGTGGAGGGACACATGTTGGTGGAGGGACACATGTTGGTGGAGGGACACATGTTGGTGGAGGGACACATGTTGGTGGAGGGACACATGTTGGTGGAGGGACCATGTTGGTGGAGGGACACATGTTGGTGGAGGGACACATGTTGGTGGAGGGACACATGTTGGTGGAGGGACCATGTTGGTGGAGGGACCATGTTGGTGGAGGGACACATGTTGGTGGAGGGACACATGTTGGTGGAGGGACACATGTTGGTGGAGGGACACATGTTGGTGGAGGGACACATGTTGGTGGAGGGACACATGTTGGTGGAGGGACCATGTTGGTGGAGGGACCATGTTGGTGGAGGGACACATGTTGGTGGAGGGACACATGTTGGTGGAGGGACACATGTTGGTGGAGGGACACATGTTGGTGGAGGGACACATGTTGGTGGAGGGACCATGTTGGTGGAGGGACCATGTTGGTGGAGGGACACATGTTGGTGGAGGGACACATGTTGGTGGAGGGACACATGTTGGTGGAGGGACCATGTTGGTGGAGGGACACATGTTGGTGGAGGGACCATGTTGGTGGAGGGACACATGTTGGTGGAGGGACACATGTTGGTGGAGGGACACATGTTGGTGGAGGGACACATGTTGGTGGAGGGACACATGTTGGTGGAGGGACCATGTTGGTGGAGGGACACATGTTGGTGGAGGGACACATGTTGGTGGAGGGACACATGTTTTAAAGCCCACATAGCTCTGCGACACATATACGACGTGACAACTAGCTCTGGAGTTCTTGAGATACACTAAAAAAGCGTTGCCGAGCTCCGGGACACATGCACGGTGTGTCACCTGACTCTAGAGTGCCTGGGACACATGCACGGTGTGTCACCTGACTCTAGAGTGCCTGGGACACATGCACGGTGTGTCACCTGACTCTAGAGTGCCTGGGACACATGCACGGTGTGTCACCTGACTCTAGAGTGCCTGGGACACATGCACGGTGTGTCACCTGACTCTAGAGTGCCTGGGACACATGCACGGTGTGTCACCTGACTCTAGAGTGCCTGGGACACATGCACGGTGTGTCACCTGGGATAAAGCCCAATAGGCTCAGGAATCTGTACATCAGTTGATTGACGGTTGCGAGGCGGGACCAAAGAGCCAGAGCTCAACCCCCGCAAACACAATTAGGAGAGTACAATTAGGTGAGTACACACACACACACACACACACACACACACACACACACCCACACACACCACACACAGCACACACACACACACACACACACACATTGATATCTGGTGATATCAACCCCAGACAGATCTGGTGGCTGATATCGAACAAAACCTTTCACTAGACGCCAACTTCAGGCGGATATCACAAGAAGAAGATGTTTGGTTATCCAACACACATAACCTGCATTTAGAAATCTAAGTAAAGAGATACTTATGTGTCAATATACAACATATGTCAGACCAATCCTTACGATGTGCAGGGCTAGCATGAAGATATTATTTAATCAAGCCCAGAGATTTAATACACATATAAGGACTTGGTTGATTCAGTTTTCGTCAAAAAATCTTCCATTTTCCAGCATCAAAAAGTTGTTTACACGAGATAAGAAAGCTGATGCAACTAGAAAATTGCTTGTATTAGGAAGACTAAAACATGAGGTGGTTGTGAGAGATGAGGTTGACCTGCTTCATGAAGCTGACCTGCTTCATGAGGCTGTCCTGCCTCATGAAGCTGACCTGCTTCATGAGGCTGACCTGCTTCATGAGGCTGACCTGCCTCATGAAGCTGACCTACTTCATGAGGCTGACCTGCCTCATGAAGCTGACCTGCCTCATGAAGCTGACCTGTCTCATGAGGCTGACCTGCCTCAGAGTTCACTATTCAGAGAGGACAACGAGCAAGGATACACTCCAAATCTAATATCATCCTCAGACGCAGTGAAGCAGTGAGAGGCAGTGAAGCAATAAGACGCAATGAAGCAAACCTTCCTAATGCATAGATCAGACAATCTTGGGAGTCTTATTAACCTCATATTTACTAGTACAAGCACAAACTAGCAGAACAACACAACCAGCCTTGAGAAAACTGACCCATAACTCGATGCCCGTGAGTAAACTTGTCATTAACAGTCTTGAAACTGCTGTTTACAGTCTACATTTCAGTCTATCCTTCATAAACCCGAAACTGAACTGAAAATTATCAGGAAATTTGTGACTTGGCTCATTACAGAGACTGAGACACAGTGAACAGCTGAGAGATATTCACCTCAGTTCACTTAAATTAAACCAGGATCTATCTGGGATATAAAAATATTTTAAATTATTTCTGTGAATCTTACAATCTCCAGAACAACGTTTCAAATGTTTATCATAGATGTAAAAATCATTTGAAATGAGTGAGTGTTGAGGAAACATCTCCTCTCCGGCAGATGTTAAGTACAGTCCGTATAATCAACATGTTAAAAAAAAAGAGATATTGTTAAAAATAAAGTATAAAGATGCCATCTCAAAAAAATAATTGCAATACGAAACGAGACATAAGCAAATCAGCGACTGAAACAACCAGTAGCATAAAAGTTGGGAGTCCAGGAACTAACGCCCGACCCCACACACACACACACACATGCACAACCACTACCACATATGTCTCTTCCCAAACCTCCCTGACACTACTCTTTCACTCATTACCAGGCTACCTGGCTACCAGGTGACCAGTCGACCAGGTGACAGACAGACTAGTATTGCAGTGCTAAAAATGTTTTAAACGGAAAATAGATGACATGAGTTAGTAAAGATCATTAAAAATGTCAAGTGACTCCACGATGAATAAAGCTTCAGCTGAATAAGGTACTTACGAACGAATAAGATATAAGAATATAAATAAGATATAAGAATATAATTAAGATATAAGAATATAAATAAGATATAAGAATATATGTTAAGTACTGATTATATCACTCATCAAGATGCTGTTTCGAAAGCCATAAAGGAAATTCTTATCCATTCTGTTTTTTTATATATATAAACCATATTTGCTCATCAAATTATATAATTATATATACAATTATATGTATAGTTATGCCAAGGGTAGGTTAAGTTAGGTGTTCTGGTTCTGTTGGCAGTTATGAGTTAATTTACAGCATGAGAATGATGCATTTAGTCACCCCCATGCTGAGGCAATGCTTGCCCCAGCGTCCCACCTTCCCAAAAGCGAATTCCTCACGATTTTCCTGCAGTTTAGTGATAAAGGAAGCCTTTGCAAATGTTGCACGGGAGCCAGAATGTTGCTCAGATTATCATAAAAGAACCTGCGAATACAATCCTGGTTATCGCATTTCAGCTACATATTTATTTCTTTGCATGATAAAATGGTTGATATTTTTTGAGTATCTGCTTGAACATGACTAGATACAAGATCAGCTGCACAGTTATATTACAAGAAGCACCTCAGAGCTTATAGGATTGATATGATTGACTATATACCCTCCTCTATATATCCCACCAGACGGGTGGATATAGTCCAGAGGGATTCCTTCAACAGCAGTGCTGACCATCTGTGCAATACCAAATGCAACATTGAGCAACGTGAGAACTTTGCCAAGGTGTTGTTTTTAAGGACACAGTCCCTAGATTTGAGCACAATTCTCAGACGGAAATCACAATAACCTGATGAATCATGCAGGAAATTCGACGATGTCGGACGGCCGCAGTATAAATTATATATAACTATATCTAAATATATCTTAGATAATAAAGAATATAGTTACTGGAATACTTATATTGATTAGGTAATTCTATATAACAAAAGCTATCGACGTATCCCTCCAGGCGGTTTCAATAAGTCCAAGACACTAATATATTTAAAATATCATGATATTTAAAATATCATCCAACTCCCCAATAGTCCGTTTATAGACTTTGTCAAGTCTATATTATTTTGTTTCATCTGATTTTGTTTTCGTTTAATTCCCATCATCTTATCTCTTAACTAAATGATAATTCCAACCTAATAGACGATGGGGTAGAAGATAAATAATAGATAGTAATTCAATTTTATTCAGGTAAGGTACATACATACAAGGTAAGATACATAAAGTTGATGGATTTATAGATAGAGCTAGTAATACAATGCCTAAGCCACTAAAGATATATATATATATATATATATATATAATTATATATATATATATATATATATATATATATATATATATAATATATATATATATATAGCATACCAGAGAGTGTTGTAGACTAATTACTCTATATTACCTTCAGTTCATTTCGAAAAATTAAAC
The DNA here is from genome assembly GCA_020271785.1 of Procambarus virginalis. NCBI lineage: Eukaryota > Metazoa > Arthropoda > Malacostraca > Decapoda > Cambaridae > Procambarus > Procambarus virginalis. Next base: position 29,486 of record WNGS01007541.1, read on the forward strand.
TCTATTTTTCTATAATTATAAAAAAATAATCATTATTTGTAAAGTTGTGTTGAGGCCTCCACTTCCCCCCCCCCCCCCCGGTGCGTGTGGGGGGGGGGGGGGTGGAGGAGGAGCAACAACAGCAACAAAAAAAAACAGAGGAAGAAGAGAAAAAAAAAATCATATATAACAATTTCCAAAATGTTGCCACGTCGCTATTTTTTTTACCTTCTCGTGAAAAAAAATCATGAAAAATTATTTGTTGTGGGATAACTTTTTTCTGAGCCTCCGATGTTGCTGGAGAGAACTTTAGTCTAAAACACGTTCTTCCAGCCACAGGAGAGAGAGAGTAGAGAGAGAGAGAGAGGAGATGTGAGAGAGAGAGAGAGAGCACACACACACACACACCACACACACACACACCACACACACACACACCACACACACACACACACAGCACACACCTGGACAGCACACCACACACCTGGAAACAACACCGGACACACACACACACACACCCTGAAACACACACCTGGACACACACACACACCTACTCCCCTCAAAAATATACCTACATAAAGCACACTTTTCATCAAACATATTTTAAATACAAATTCCTCAGATAATCACTCTCTCTTCCACGTAAAAACCCAAACTGCGTCATAGCAGAGGCAAAAAGAAGAGCTACGTGAGTTAACTAACTGTTGAGGCATGCAGTTGGCACCTTTATCCCGGTAATATTGCCAAGTATCTCTTTCCCTTTATGCAGGGAGATATCCCTGAGCAACAAAGGCAGGGGAATATCCCTGAAGAACAAAGGCAGGGGAAATATCGATGCCCAAAAGCCCTTTACAACTTTCCAGAAAATGATGTTCTAACATCAATTTTGGAAACAAAAAATATTCTCATTAATACCATCAACATCAGCAACAAGTTTCATAAAATTCCTGCAACGTGCAACATCAACGAGCAGACGATATAATCGTTATATATAAAGGAATATAAGCAATTATCCAGTAATTATTGTCAAATAATTTCTCCTGCATAAACAAATTACAAATGACACATATTAACTTCTGTAAATCCAATCCATTTAAAATAGATAACTATTCCTGGGTAAACTAGTGCGACCAACACAGAGGACGACGACGACAACAGAGACGACGACACAGAGACGACGACACAGAGACGACGACACAGAGACGACGACACAGAGACGACGACACAGCAGAGACGACGACACAGAGACGACGACACAGGGACGACGACCAGGGACGACGACACAGGGACGACGCCGACAAGAACGACGAACAGAGACGACGACACAGAGACGACTCAGAGACGACGACACACAGGACGACGACGCCAGAGGACGACGACACAGCGACCGACGACACAGAGGACGACGACACAGGGACGACGACACAGAGACGACACAGAGACGACACAGAGACGACACAGAGACGACGACACGAGACTACCGACACAGCGACGACGACACAGAGACGACGACACAGAGACGACGACAAAGAGACGACGACAACAGCAGACGACGACACATAGACGACGACACAGAGAACGACGACAACAGAGACGACGACACAGAGACGACGACCACACCGACGACGGACACACAGACGGACGAACAGAGACGACGACACAGAGACGACGACACAGAGACGCGACACAGAGACGACGACAACAGAGACGACGACACAGAGACGACGACCGCTGGAGTAGCACCCGGAAAGCCTAACATTTAAACAAACATTATGGTAATAGACACTTACACGCAAAATAACTTTGTTGCACACTCCGAGTGGCGACCAATCCTGAACGCGTTCGCACTCTGCTCGAGTGCACGTCAGCGCTCTCAACATCATCTATGAGAGTTTCCTCTCGAGTGTGGGCAGAGCAGAGATGTGGGCCAGACGCAGCAAGGCTCCAAGTAGCAGAAGTAGCAAGCAGCTTCAGGTAGCAGCAGCTCCAGTAGCAAATCAAGTAGACAGCAGCTTCAGTAGCGAGCAGCAATAATAGCACCAGCAGCAACAGCAGTCTGCAGGACAAAAGCTGTGTGTTGGTGGAGCAACTTCAGAAGGGCCAATATATCGTCCATCTCCAGAGACGCCACCCAAGACTGTGGAGGACGCTCTGATGTCCACACCACCTCTACTACCACCACCAGCTACCAGCCACTACGCCCACCCAAGACTGTGGAGGACGCTCTGATCTCCACCACCAGCCTCTAACTACCACCACCACTACCAACCACTACAGCCACCCAAGAGCTGTGGAGGACGCTCTGAATGTCCACCACACACCTCTACTACCACAAGCACCACTAGCCACCACTACGCCAGCCGCAGACTGTGGGAGGACGCCTCTGAATGTCCACCACCACTTAAAACTACCACCACGCACTACCACCAGCATACGCCACCCAAGACTGTGGAGGACGCTCTGATGTCCACCACCATCCTCTACTACCACCACCACTACCACCACTACGCCACCCAAGACTGTGGAGGACGCTCTGATGTCCACCACCACCTCTACTAACCACCACCACTACCACCCCTACGCCACCCAAGACTGTGGAGGACGCTCTGATGTCCACCACCACCTCTAGCTACCAACCACCACTACACCACTACGCCACCCAAGACTGTGGAGGACGCTCTGATGTCCACCACACCAGCCTCTACTACCACCACCACCTACCACCCATGCTAGACGCCACCCAAGACTGTGGAGGACGCTCTGATGTCCCACCACACACCTCCACTAACCACTACCACCACACTACCACTACCACCACCACCAGCTACCACTACCACTAGCACTACCACCACCACTACCACCACTACATCCATCACAACCACCCACCACCATGGGCACGGTGAGTTCCATGAGAGGATGTCTAGGAACAGTAAAATGCTGTTTACTTAAGATCTCACACTACCTTAAGGTAGACCTCCAAACACTACACACACCACGAGAGTAGCCCACACCACACGAAGAGTAGCCACAACACCACGAGAGTAGCCACACGCCCCGAGAGTAGCCACACACCACGAGAGTAGCCACACCCACGAGAGTAGCCAACACACCAACGAGAGTAGCCACACCACGAGAGTAGCCACACACCACCAGAGTAGCCACACACCACGAGAATAGCCAGACACCACAAGAGTAGCCACACACACGACGAGAGTAGCCACACACCAGGAGAGTAGCCACACACCACGAGAGTAGCCACACGCCAAGAGAGTAGCCACACACCACGAGAGTATCCCACACACCAGGAGAGTAGCCACACGCCCACGAGAGTAGCCACACACCACGAGAGTAGCCACACGCCACGAGAGTAGCCACACACCACAAGAGTATCCACACACCACGAGAGTAGCCATACGCCACGAGAGTAGCCACACACACCAGGAGAGTAGCCACACGCCACGACAGTAACCACACACAACGAGATTAAGCCAGCACAACCCGAGAGTAGCCACACACCACGAGAGTAGCCACACGCACACGAGAGTAGCCACACGCCAGGAGAGTAGCCACACACCACGAGCGTAGCCACAGACGCCTACGAGGAGTAACCACACACCGTACGAGAGTAGCCACCAAGCCATAGCATATTAGCATGTAATTGAATAGAGCGGTGAACTACCAGGGAGTTAAGCTTAAGCTTTAACCATCAAGACTCCGAATAATAATCTAACAGGTATTTGTAGTCCATTCAAGAAGCAATACTTTATGACCTGTCATTCGACGCGAACGTAAGCTATATTCTGAAACAAAATGTGCAACAACATCATTAGCAGTCATTTCGTAAGCGTTATTCCCTCAAACACAGCGTTTGGTTTCTAGCCACTTAACGAGGCATTGAGACCTGTTAGTAACGAGCGACGGCCTGTTTCAGTCACGAGTAAAAGATTTAGAGCAAAGGACATTCGTCACAGAGAATAGGAACATTATAGCCTTGAAAAGCTTCAGAATAAGGCAGATTTAAATGCAAGAAACTAGATTTCAATCAAAAACAGGTTGACAGCGCGGAAGAATGCAGCATTTTGCTATTTTGATGAGTGGACAGCTGGAGTATGGTAGAGGTCGGTGTTGTTAGGACGGACGGCTTGGTTTATGAGGGACTGTGGTCTGTTTATACGTTTGTTTTTGACCTTGTGTTCTATCGAGGACGGGTTAGTGTGTTAATGAGGACGGGGTTGGTGTTGAGGAGACGTTGTGTTAGGGCGTGTGTTTATGAGGACGCGGTTGTGTTTATGAGGAGCCGGCTTGTTGGACTTTTATGAGGACGGGTTTGTGAGGATGTTGTATCGAGGACCGGTTGTGTTTATGAGGACGGGCTGTGTTTATGAGGACGGCTGTGTTATGAGGACGGGTTGTGTTTTATGATGCGCCGGTTGTGTTTAGGGAGGGCTGTTTTATAGACGGGCTGTCTAGTTTGTATGAGGCACGGGTTTGTTTGAGGCTGGGTGGTGTTTTTAGATGAGTTGTTAGGGATGCTGCTGTTAGCGGACGGGCTGTGCTTTTGCAGGACGGGTTGTGTTTATGAGGCGGGTTCCGAGCCGGGTTGTGTTTAGCAGGACGGGTTGTGTTTATGAGGACGGAGTTTGCTGCCGCGTGTGTGTGTTATGAGCCCCGTTGTACGTTTGAGGCCGTTTTGTGATCCGCTTGATGTCAATGCACCGGGTTGTGTTTCATGAGGACGGGTGTTTTATGGGACGCTTGTTGTTATGAGGACGGGTTGGGTTTATGAGGACGGGTTTTGTTTATGAGGAAACGGGCTTGTGTTTGGACGGTGAGGACGGGTTGTGTTTATGGGACGGGTCTGTGTCCTGGGAACCATTCAGACTTGTTCGCATTCGTCTGCCTCACGTGTGCCCCAAAGAATGAGGGTGATTTGATAAAATTCTATGCCCAAGATTTACCATCAGAGTGCTCGTCGGATGATGGGTGTACAATAGCTTCGGCTAACATCATCTTTTAACGGCCGTGATTGGTCAGAGTGGATGAAGGTTGGTTCCTGTATCGACCAAGTCGCATAGTGCTTCGTAGGCAGTATGGGTTTCGAAGTCACTTGCTGGGGTGTGAGGTTTTCGGTTAAAACCCCAACAATAACGTGATATATAAATGAAAATTAATTTTCCGATAATGTAGGTGACTTGAACTCAACTTTCTGAGGATTCCAGACACCTGCCTTAACCCGACTAGGCCACATGGTACAAAAGCTCGACCAATCGGAACCCCACTGAGTTCTCTGGAGGTTTTGAAGGCCCCGAACCGGAACGTAACACGGTTTTTACAGCCAACCCGACCACACTCTGGCCTACTGTACTGTCTGGTCACACATCCTGGGCCCCCAGTCGATATCACACTCAAATGACAATGAATTTTAGTGTGAAATCCTGTTTTTTAGTGTTTCTAACTTTAGTGTGGAAACTGTTTCTAACTTAGTGATTTATTAATCCAAGGGAGTAGAAAGCCATGAAGGGTGATTAAAGGTCACAATAGAAAGCAGAGAATAGGTCAAAACGACTTAACCCCATACATCCCAACCATACACAGACAATGTATAACGGTGTGGCCTGACCCCATATCAGTGGCCTACAACAGTCTGTGGAACACACTTGCGCGCCATTGTGCTCAAAATCTAATATTCACCCTTTTAACCCAATTATGATTTAACTCAATTATTACCAACCCAAATAATATTAATTATAACCCAAAGTTTTAACCCAATTATTCCTGTCTCGCGACCTTGAGGCCTCACTGAATCAGTCCATGTTCGAGGCTTCCACACAATGTAATATGATTGCTAAAAAAAAATGTATAATCTGTTGTGTTCGTAATGAATATATAAATAATGATATTAATGTACATTAACACAAGGCCCTTAGCTTGAGTTATCTTGAGATGATGTCGGGGCTTTAGTGTCCCCGCGGCCCGGTCCTCGACCAGGCCTCAACCCGCAGGAAGCAGCCCGTGACAGCTGACTAACACCCAGGTACCTATTTTACTGCTAGGTAACAGGGACATAGGGTGAAAGAAACTCTGCTCCTCGTTTCTCGCCGGCGCCCGGGATCGAACCCGGGACACAGGATCACGCGGTCCAGTGTTCTGTCCGCTCAGCCGCTGCCTGTCCCTTCATCCCATCAAAAACACCTGATATGTGAAGACAACATATGTGACACAATATATGTGAAGACAACATATGTGACACAATATATGTGAAGACAACATATGTGACACAATATATGTGAAGACAACATATGTGACACAATATATGTGAAGACAACATATGTGACACAATATATGTGAAGACAACATATGTGACACAATATATGTGAAGACAACATATGTGACACAATATATGTGAAGACACATATGTGACACAATATATGTGAGACAACATATGGGACACAATATATG
>WNGS01007541.1:35948-46644 GCA_020271785.1 Procambarus virginalis
TTCACCTCCCTTCCACACCTCATTCCTCATACATCCCACCATCATGCCTAAACGCTTCTGTCTCACTCCCTCCCTCTCCCCTCTTCCTCTTTCCCTCTCCCATATTCCTTCCCTCTCCCTCCCAGTCACCACTAAAATGGATCACGCTGAAGTTAATTGGTCTTTTATATAGTCTCTATGGACCAAAGGGGTCGGCTTTCCACCTCATTTGCATACCAGTTTTTGTGTGAGTTTTAGTCCAGGAAATAAAAAACCCGTATTGTTAAGGTCACTGTGGTGGACTGGCGGCTCTGTGGGTGGCTCTGTGGTGGACTGGTGGCTTCTGTGGTGGACTGGTGGCTCTGTGGTGGCTCTGTGGGGGGACTGGTGGCTCTCGGTGGTCGCTCTGTGGTGGCTCTGTGGTGGCTCCTACTGGGGGGGACTGGTGGCTCTGTGGTGGCTCTGTGGTGGCTCTGTGGTGGACTGGTGGCTCTGTGGTGGCTCTGTGGTGGGCTCTATGGGGGGACTGGTGGCTCTGTGGTGGACTGGTGGCTCTGTGGTGGACTGGTGTCTCTGTGGTGGCTCTGTGGTGGACTGGTGGCTCTGTGGTAGACTGGTGGCTCTGTGGTGGCTCTATGGGGGGACTGGTGGCTCTGTGGTGGACTGGTGGCTCTGTGGTGGACTGGTGGCTCTGTGGTGGCTCTGTGGTGGACTGGTGGCTCTGTGGTGGCTCTGTGGTGGCTCTATGGGGGACTGGTGGCTCTGTGGTGGACTGGTGGGTCTCTATGGGGACTGGTGGCTCTGTGGTGGCTCTGTGGTGGCTCTATGGGGGGACTGGTGGCTCTGTGGTGGCCTCTGTTGTGGCTGTGGTGCTCTGTGGTGGACTGGTGGCTCTGTGGTGGCTCTGTGGTGGCTCTATGGGGGACTGGTGGCTCTGTGGGGGACTGGTGGCTCTGTGGTGGCTCTATGGGGGACTGGTGGCTCTGTGGTGGCTCTGTGGTGGACTGGTGGCTCTGTGGTGGCTCTGTTGGTGGCTCTGTGGTGGACTGGTGGCTCTGTGGTGGCCCTGTGGTGGACTGGTGGCTCTGTGGTGGCTCTATGGGGGGACTGGTGGCTCCTGTGGTGGCTCTGTGGTGGCTCTGTGGTGGACTGATGGCTCTGTGGGGGGACTGGAGGCTCTGTGGGTGGACTGGTGGCTCTGTGGTGGCTCTGTGGGGGGACTGGAGGCTCTGTGGGTGGACTGGTGGCTCTGTGGTGGACTGGTGGCTCTGTGGTGGCTCTTGTGGTGGCCTCTATGGTGGCTCTGTGGGGGGACTGGTGCTCTGTGGTGGACTGGTGGCTCTGTGGTGGACTGGTGGCTCTTGTGGTGGCTCTGTGGTGGCTCTATGGTGGCTCTGTGGTGTCTCTGTGGGGGGACTGGTGGCTCTGTAGGGGGACTGGTGGCTCTGTGTGGGACTGGTGGCTCTGTGGGGGACTGGTGGCTCTGTGGTGGCTCTATGGGGTGAAGACAACATATGTGACACAATATATGTGAAGACAACATATGTGACACAATATATGTGAAGACAACATATGTGACACAATATATGTGAAGACAACATATGTGACACAATATATGTGAAGACAACATATGTGACACAATATATGTGAAGACAACATATGTGACACAATATATGTGAAGACAACATATGTGACACAATATATGTGAAGACAACATATGTGACACAATATATGTGTAACATATGTAAACAAATTAGCCGGTCGGCTGAGCGGACAGCACGCTGGACTTGTGATCCTGTGGTCCTGGGTTCGATCCCAGGGCGCCGGCGAGAAACAATGGTCAGAGTTTCTTTCACCCTGATGCCCCTGTTACCTAGCAGTAAAATAGGTACCTGGGAGTTAGTCAGCTGTCACGAGCTGCTTCCTGGGGGTGGAGGCCTGGTCGAGGACCGGGCCGCGGGGACACTAAAAAGCCCCGAAATCATCTCAAGATAACCTCATCTCAAGATAACACACCCGCAGCCCAAGTGTGAAAGCCTTAAGTCTAGAAGCTAAATCATTGCCCAAGCGGTACTGGTCGTTACTGATACTTGCATAACTGAGCCGGAGGTTGTAACAAGCGTGTGACCTGTACGCAGCTGCCCGCGTGTCCGTCTTGGGCACCAATATCACCCCACCCAACTATCTCTGCCTGCAATTGGTCCAGATAATTGTAAAAACTTAAATTTTCTTACGTTCCCTAAAGTCATTTACTTGTACGCCTGCGTCCGTGGCGTACGCCTGCGTCCGTGGCGTATGCCTGCGTCCGCGGCGTATGCCTGCGTCCGTGGCGTATGCCTGCGTCCGTGGCGTATGCCTGCGTTTGTAGCGTATGCCTGCGTCCGTGGCGTGTGCCTGCGTCCGTGGCGTATGCCTGCGTTTGTAGCGTATGCCTGCGTCCGTGGCGTGTGCCTGCGTCCGTGGCGTATGCCTGCGTTTGTAGCGTATGCCTGCGTCCGTGGCGTATGCCTGCGTCCGTGGCGTATGCCTGCGTTTGTAGCGTATGCCTGCGTCCGTGGCGTATGCCTGCGTCCGTGGGGTATGCCTGCGTCCGTGGCGAACGCCTGCGTCCATGGCATATGCCTGCGTCCGTGAGGTATGCCTGCGTCCGTGGCGTATGCCAGCGTCCGTGGCGTATGCCTGCGTCCGCTGCGCACGCCTGCGTCCGTGGCGTATGCCTGCGTTCCGTGGCGTATGCCTGCGTCCGTGGCGCACGCCTGCGTTCGTGCCGTAAGCCTGCGTCCGTGGCGTATGCCTGCGTTCGTAGTGTATGCCTGCGTCCGTGGCGTATGCCTGCGTCCGTGGCGTATGCCTGCGTCCGTGGCGTATGCCTGCGTCCATGGCGTATGCCTGCGTCCGTGGCGTATGCCTGCGTCCGTGGCGTACGCCTGCGTCCGTGGCGTATGCCTGCGTCCGTGGCGTACGCCTGCGTCCGTGGCGTATGCCTGCGTCCGCGGCGTATGACTGTGTCCAGTGCTGGTATACATGGATACATTTGTCTCAAGAGGATATGTTCAGACCGGAGTATACCGTCCATATGGTCCACTGTCACCTGGAACACTGCAGCAACAACATGACCCGACTTCAATGACCCTAACAATATGTCGGAGAGATCCTTCCTTAACAAGCAGTAATACATTTGTGTTGTTAGAGAATTACAGTCGTCTTAACTACTGTCTTGAAGAAGAGAAGAACCAATGAATGACGTAAGAAGTGAACTATTGAATGCTGTAGCAAGAGAAGAACGACTTAATGACTCAACAAGAGAAGGACTTAATGACTCGAGGAGATTATGAACGATCACACTAGTGAAACTACTCTGTACTATGGAGTCTAACAGCACCACAGTTAGTTAAGGAAGCAACCAAACGGACAAACTACAGCACCGCTAAATTACACATTAACTTTGATGCGTAATTCTTCACTGATCACTGACAACATCAGTAGACAACATGTGTTTGCTTTACGCAATGTTTGCTTCACATAATGTTTGTTTCACATAATGTTTGCTTCACATAATGTTTGCTTCACATAAAATATTTGCTTCACACAATATTTGCTTCACACAAAATTTGCTTCACACAATATTTGCTTCACATAATATTTGCTTCACATAATACTTGCTTCACACAATGTTTGCTTCACACAATGTTTGCTTCACATAATGTTTGCTTCACATAAAATAATTAGTTTAAGACGCTCAAGGTCTCAGCATTACAGTACAGTACACAAGACAAGGCATCTCAATGAGTAACTCTGACGAACCATCGCCCTAACGAGGTGCCCAGCCACTTGGGGTGGACGGTAGAGCGACGGGCTCGCTTCATGCAGGTCGGCGTTCAATCCCCGACCGTCCCCACAAGTGGTTGGGCACCATTCCTTTCCCTCCGTCCCATCCCAAATCCTTATCCTGACTCCTTCCCAGTGCTATATAGTCAGAATGGCTTGTCGCTTTCACCTCATAATTCCCTCCCTAACGAGGTGTAGGCCAGAAGGGCACAAGTCCAATATTCACGGCCATTAATGACCAATATCGTAAAAACCCCTTAACCAGGGCTATTGATAAGCGCATACAAGAACACTATTGCCATAACCAGGAATTTTTAGGTCGAAATTTAATGTATATTAAAAAATTTTATGTCAGTATCATAAATCAAAAAATGGTATAGATTCTGTTTTAAAACAATCTACCCGAATGGTACTGTAAGCCTAAATGACTAGCAGTCATAGAGGAGCCTGTCTATAAAGACCAGGAGGCTTTATAAATAAAGCCATTACGAATGATATCGTAATCAACTGCGTCATAAAGCGACTGGTTCTAAAGACTTATAAACGTACATAAACTACGCTTTGAAGAATGCCTAACGTGGCTGGGAGTATTGTTCACGACGTAGGTAATATCGCCTGGATTGTGACCTTTGGCCGCCATGAATGCCGTTGTCACTGTAAAATGTTCATACATTTATGAACAGGTTTTGATATATATATATATATATATATATATATATATATATATATATATATATATATATATATATATATATATATATAATATATATGGCCGGCGTCGGTAGCAGCAGTGTTAGCTACTGGACTTACGTAGCGTTATATGGACCGACGTAGCCGGGAATTTGGGCAAGATGTGTTACGAGACGAAAATAGTACGTTTGTTGTTCTCGTTAACAGGAAGAACCCGCTTACTGGCCCTAGCTGACCGTTACAACATACAACGCCATATACAAGAGCACATAGAACAGCACATACAGAGCTGGATATGCACTCCTTCCACTCTCCTCATGGACTCACCTCTCCACTCACCCTAGACTCACCTCCTTCACTCATCGCCAGTTGGGTAAACTCATATACTGGATAAAAAAGAGAAAATATGGAATTAAAATAATAAAGATTTAAGAAATGATTCCAGAAGGCGGGACAATAACCGGATTAAGGCGGAAGAGAAGGCCAGAGAATAAACGAACAGATAAATGAGAAGAGAAAGACGAGAAAAGAGATAAACAGAGGAGAGACTGAACAATGAGAGGAGGAACGTGATCACCCGAAGCCATAAAGAATTTGGGAGTGAAATGGGCCGCAAAATTGGGTGTTCTGACAAGGATGCCCAATTTGTCTCCCAGAGTCTTGTCAGGTGTGGTGTTGTCAGGTGTGGTGTAGCAGGTGTGGTGTAACAGGTGTTGTGTTACAGGTGTGCTGTGTCGCCACACCAACGCTACAATTCTCACCAAACCTGTCGCCTCATTTTGAATTCTCTCAGTTTGTTGTATTTTCCAGTTTCTTTTACAATTTGTTATTCTTCGTGAACATTTTTGTGTTCACGTTTGAGTGAACAAAACTGTCTTCACTTCTGTGGCCATTCCTCACAGCAAACTTTGAGTTTAAGTTAAATATTCTTTAATTTCGGAGTTTTTCATTTTAACTTCCCAGTGTAGTTGAATATATAATCTATGCATGCAAAATTTAATCCAAAGTTGTCCCTCGGGTTATTGCAAATGGGGGAAAAAAAATTGGAAAATATTCTTCACATATCGTACGAAATCGCTAATTTGCATGGTGGAACTCGATCCTTATATATATATATATATATATATATATATATATATATATATATATATATATATATATATATATATATATATATTTATATATATATATATATATATATGTATATATAAATTTATATATACTTTGGTATATATAAATATATACCAAAGAGTATATATTTATATATATATATATTTATATATATATATATATATATATATATATATATATATATATATATATATATATATATTTAAGGATCACTTACAAACTATATACATCTCCCAGAAAAAATTTACAAATCACACTAAAAACTCTATGGGAAACACACCAAATACTTCACACTTGACTATAAAAATCTCATCATGGGTATAAATGCTAACAATTCTTAACAGGATGACCGCCAACCAGCCTATTTCCGTCCAGAATGATCAACGATTCTAGCAGAAATCTTCTCAATGCTTCATATGACCTTCCTCACTGAAGGACATAAGCTCAAACAACAATCAACAACCAGCTAACAAGCGGCTAACAACCAGCTAATAACTATCAATGACCGCTCAGCTGCCTATTACCGTCTTGAAGACTGTAATATCCAGAACGCTGCTCCATAGTATTTAAGTTCAAGTTCAATAAGATTAACTGGAGGCTTGTATGGAGTTGTACTCCCCAACCCGTCCTCGCAAATTTAATAAGTCAATATTGACTTATTAAATATGTGCATAGGTGACATACTTAACATAATAGTTTCCCTTGAAAATCTTCATAGAAAACATCGACCTTACCTAACCTTGTTAGTATGTTAAGACAAGCATCTTATTGCTTCGCAATTACAATTATTACCTAACCTATACCTATAATAGGTTAAGTAATAATTGTAATTACGAAGCTATAAGATGCTTATTTTAACATACTAACAAGGTTAGGTAAGGTCGGTGTTTTCTATGAAGCTTTTCAAGGGAAACTATTATGTTAAGTATGTCACCTATGCATGCAACTAATAAGTCAATATTGACTTATTAAATTTGCGAGGACGAGTTGTACTCCAAGGGGTGACCTTCCTTCTTCTTACTCCAAGTGACGCCTCAGGCCATAATAACACTGACAAATTAACTTTGGAGAGTTAATTTTTCAATTTCATTGTCAGTTGAAAAAGAACGTGAGAAATATAGAGAAGATGCGTGCTGGAGTTATTGATCTGACCCGCACTGCTATATTGCTGTCAGTGGGTTGCACGCCCACCACACAGTGGCTGCACGCCCACCACACAATGGGTGCACGACCACCACACAATGGATGCACGAACACCACACAATGGGTGCACGCCCACCACACAATGGGTGCACGACCACCACACAATGGGTGCACGCCCACCACACAATGCTGCACGCCCACCACACAATGGGTGCACGACCACCACACAATGGGTGCACGCCCACCACACAATGGGTGCACGACCACCACACAATGGGTGCACGCCCACCACACAATGGCTGCACGCCCACCACACAATGGCTGCACGCCCACCACACAATGGCTGCACGCCCACCACACAATGGCTGCACGCCCACCACACAATGGGTGCACGACCACCACACAATGCGTGCACGACCACCACACAATGGGTGCACGCCCACCACACAATGGCTACACGCCCACCACACAATGGGTGCACGCCCACCACACAATGGCTGCACGCCCACCACACAATGGCTACACGCCCACCACACAATGGCTGCACGACCACCACACAATGGGTGCACGACCACCACACAATGCGTGCACGACCACCACACAATGGGTGCACGCCCACCACACAATGGCTACACGCCCACCACACAATGGCTACACGCCCACCACACAATGGCTACACGCCCACCACACAATGGGTGCACGACCACCACACAATGGTGCACGACCACCACACAATGGTTGCACGCCCACCACACAATGGTGCACGCCCACCACACAATGGGTGCACGACCACCACACAATGGCTGCACGCCCACCACACAATGGGTGCACGCCCACCACACAATGGGTGCACGACCACCACACAATGGGTGGACGCCCACCACACAATGGCTACACGCCCACCACACAATGGCTACACGCCCACCACACAATGGGTGCACGCCCACCACACAATGGCAGCACGCCCACCACACAATACTTGCACGCCCACCACACAATGGCTGCACGCCCACCACACAATGGCTGCACGCCCACCACACAATGGCTGCACGACCACCACACAATGGGTGCACGCCCACCACACAATGGGTGCACGACCACCACACAATGGCTGCACGTCCACCACACAATGGGTGCACGCCCACCACACAATGGGTGCACGACCACCACACAATGGGTGCACGCCCACCACACAGTGGCTGCACGCCCACCACACAATGGCTGCACGCCCACCACACAATGGCTGCACGCCCACCACACAATGGCTGCACGCCCACCACACAATGGCTGCACGCCCACCACACAATGGCTGCACGCCCACCACACAATGGGTGCACGACCACCACACAATGGGTGCACGCCCACCACACAATGGGTGCACGACCACCACACAATGGGTGCACGCCCACCACACAATGGGTGCACGACGACCCCACCGTGCAGCACGGCTGGCCAGCGACCGATCAACAAGGACCTTTGACGCTCCAGGAAGCGTAAACAGTTGGGTATCGGGAAACCTGACAAGACTAAGCCGTTAGGCAAGTGTGTGAGGGAAGAGGCAGAGTTGGCTGAGGGGACAATATTCTCCAAAGGTCGCCATCAAAGGCTTATCAATATCGATATTGTTAAAGTCTTCAAAGTATATATACATATATATATATATATATATATATATATATATATATATATATATATCTTTATTTACATGAAAGATATGATTGGGGGGGAGGCCTACTGCAGTACTAAATAGCAGTAGGCCTATTGGTACATTTGAGGCAGTTGCTTGTTTAACCCAACTAAACTCATTGATATATGTATATATATATATATATAATATATATATATATATATATATATATATATATATATATATATATGTATATATATTCATAATCTTTACTAATGATATTTTTTCATTAATATTTAAAGTAATTTGTGTTGATATATTTTTTTTCAAAATTCAAAAAATTCAAAAATTCATTTTTTTTTTTCAAAGTTCAAAAAATTCAAAAATTCATTTTTTTTTTCAAAATTCAAAAATTTTCAAAAATTTTCACTACTTTCAAAATGTGTCTGATTGTGCTGTTGTAGTTTAATATTTTATGTGGTCGTTCACCTGTTCAATCTTCCTCTTGAGATACGTAAGTATATCTGTGTGTATGTCTGTGTATTCACATAGTTGTATTCACCTAGTTGTGCTTGCGGGGTTGAGCTCAGCTCTTCCTGTCCGCCTCTTAACTGTCAATCAATCAACTGTTACTAACTACTAATTCGCCCCCCCCCACACACAGGAAGCAGCCTGTGGCAGCTGTCTAACTCCCAGGTACCTATTTACTGCTAGGTAACAGGGCATCAGGGTGAAACAAAACTCTGACCATTTGTTTTCGCCAGTGGCCTGGATCGAACCCGGACCCTAGGATTACGAGTCTCAAGCGCTGTCCATTCAGCCACGGCCCCCCCCGGCCTGTGTGTGTGTGTAGGTCTGTGAGTGTGTGTGTGTGGGTCTGTGGTTGTGTGTGTGTGTGTGTGAGTGTGTGTGGTGTAGGTGTGATGTGTGTGTGTGGGTTGTGTGTGTGTGTGTGTGGGTTGTTGTGGTGTGTGTGTGTGCTGTGTGTGTGTGTGTGTGTGTGTGTGTATTGTTGTGTGTGTGTAGTAGTTGTGTATGTGTGTGAGGTGTGAGTGTGTGTGTGTGTGTGTGTGTGTGTGTGTGAAGTGTGAATGTGTGTGTGTGTGTGATTTTGGTGGTGTTGTGTGTGTGTGTGTGTGTGTTGTGTGTGTGTGTGTGTGAATGTGTGAGTGTGAATGAGTGTGTGTGGTTGTGGTGTGTGAGTGTGTGTTGTGGTGTGTGTGTGTGTGTGTTGTGTGTGTGTGTGTGTGTGTGTGTGTGTAGGAGAGGTGTGTAGTGTGTGTGGGTCTGCGTGTTTGTGTTCGCATGTTTATGCAAAGGTAATTATTCTGACTCGAGAAAAATGTATTCGTGTGTTTGAGCGTGTTTGTAATGGTAATTGTCCCACCACCACATGCATATATGTGTGTGTGTGTGTGTGTGTGTGGTGTGTGCGCGCGTCGCTGTGTGCGCGCGCTTGTGTGTCGTCGCTTGTGTGTGTGGTCTGGTTTGTGTTTGTGTTGTGTGTGTTGTGTGTGTGTGTGTGTGTGTGTGGTGTGTGTGTTGTGTGTGTGACTGCCTGGTTGTACTCACCATTTGTGCTTGCGGGGGTTCGAGCTCTGGCTCTTTGGTCCCGCCTCTCAACGTCAATCAACAGGTGTACAGTTCCTGAGCCTATGGGCCTATCATATCTACATTTGAAACTGTGTATGGAGTCAGCCTCCAACCACATCGCTGCCTAATGCACTTCCATTTTTAACTCACTCTGACCTGAAAAAAATTCTTTCTAACGTCTCTGTGGCTCATCTGGGACTAGTTCCACCGTGTCCCCTAGTTGCGTGTGCCCACTTGTGTTAAGACAGCCTTCTTTATCGCCCTGTCGATTCCCCTGAGAATTTGAAGTGGTTGATCATGTCTCCCCCTACTCTTCTGTCTTCCATCGAAGTGAGTTTCATCCTAGCGTTTCCTCGTAGCTCATACCTCTCAGTAACGGGTACGAGCTCTGGTGGCATAACCGCTGAACTTCTTACCTTTGTCTTGTGCTTACTAGATAGGTTGGACTCCAGGCTGGAGCGAGACTCCAGGATGGTCTGACATAAGTGGTATTACAGGTCTGACAGATTCCTTACACAAGTTCTTAAAGGCGTTCTTATGTTGAGCCAGACTAGGCATATGCGCTGTGATTATCTCTTGTATGAATGGAACTCTTCGGGACAGGTTCATGCGTGATATCAACCCCAGTCTTTCTCTCTAATTGACGCTTGCAGGATTTCACCTCCAGATGGTACCTTGTGTTCAGCCTCCTGCTCCCTTCGCCTA
>WNGS01007541.1:49751-66969 GCA_020271785.1 Procambarus virginalis
ACGCCACCCAAGACTGTGGAGGACGCTCTGATGTCCACCACCACCTCTACTACCACCACCACTACCACCACTACGCCACCCAAGACTGTGGAGGACGCTCTGATGTCCACCACCACCTCTACTACCACCACCACTACCACCACTACGCCAACCAAGACTGTGGAGGACGCTCTGATGTCCACCACCACCTCTACTACCACCACCACTACCACCACTACGCCACCCAAGACTGTGGAGGACGCTCTGATGTCCACCACCACCTCTACTACCACCACCACTACCACCACTACGCCAACCAAGACTGTGGAGGACGCTCTGATGTCCACCACCACCTCTACTACCACCACCACTACCACCACTACGCCAACCAAGACTGTGGAGGACGCTCTGATGTCCACCACCACCTCTACTACCACCACCACTACCACCACTACGCCACCCAAGACTGTGGAGGACGCTCTGATGTCCACCACCACCTCTACTACCACCACCACTACCACCACTACGCCACCCAAGACTGTGGAGGACGCTCTGATGTCCACCACCACCTCTACTACCACCACCACTACCACCACTACGCCACCCAAGACTGTGGAGGACGCTCTGATGTCCACCACCACCTCTACTACCACCACCACTACCACCACTACGCCACCCAAGACTGTGGAGGACGCTCTGATGTCCACCACCACCTCCACTACCACCACCACTACCACCACTACGCCACCCAAGACTGTGGAGGACGCTCTGATGTCCACCACCACCTCTACTACCACCACCACTACCACCACTACCACCACTACGCCACCCAAGACTGTGGAGGACGCTCTGATGTCCACCACCACCTCTACTACCACCACCACTACCACCACTACGCCACCCAAGACTGTGGAGGACGCTCTGATGTCCACCACCACCTCTACTACCACCACCACTACCACCACTACGCCACCCAAGACTGTGGAGGACGCTCTGATGTCCACCACCACCTCTACTACCACCACCACTACCACCACTACGCCACCCAAGACTGTGGAGGACGCTCTGATGTCCACCACCACCTCCACTACCACCACCACTACCACCACTACGCCACCCAAGACTGTGGAGGACGCTCTGATGTCCACCACCACCTCTACTACCACCACCACTACCACCACTACGCCACCCAAGACTGTGGAGGACGCTCTGATGTCCACCACCACCTCTACTACCACCACCACTACCACCACTACGCCACCCAAGACTGTGGAGGACGCTCTGATGTCCACCACCACCTCTACTACCACCACCACTACCACCACTACGCCACCCAAGACTGTGGAGGACGCTCTGATGTCCACCACCACCTCTACTACCACCACCACTACCACTACTACGCCACCCAAGACTGTGGAGGACGCTCTGATGTCCACCACCACCTCTACTACCACCACCACTACCACCACTACGCCACCCAAGACTGTGGAGGACGCTCTGATGTCCACCACTACCTCTACTACCACAACCACTACCACCACTACGCCACCCATGACTGTGGAGGACGCTCTGATGTCCACCACCACCTCTACTACCACCACCACTACCACCACTACGCCACCCAAGACTGTGGAGGACGCTCTGATGTCCACCACCACCTCTACTACCACCACCACTACCACCACTACGCCACCCAAGACTGTGGAGGACGCTCTGATGTCCACCACCACCTCTACTACCACCACCACTACCACCACTACGCCACCCAAGACTGTGGAGGACGCTCTGATGTCCACCACCACCTCTACTACCACCACCACTACCACCACTACGCCACCCAAGACTGTGGAGGACGCTCTGATGTCCACCACCACCTCTACTACCACCACCACTACCACCACTACGCCACCCAAGACTGTGGAGGACGCTCTGATGTCCACCACCACCTCTACTACCACCACCACTACCACCACTACGCCACCCAAGACTGTGGAGGACGCTCTGATGTCCACCACCACCTCTACTACCACCACCACTACCACCACTACGCCACCCAAGACTGTGGAGGACGCTCTGATGTCCACCACCACCTCTACTACCACCACCACTACCACCACTACGCCACCCAAGACTGTGGAGGACGCTCTGATGTCCACCACCACCTCTACTACCACCACCACTACCACCACTACGCCACCCAAGACTGTGGAGGACGCTCTGATGTCCACCACCACTACCACCACCATCACCACCACTACCACTACCACCACTACGCCACCCAAGACTGTGGAGGACGCTCTGATGTCCACCACCACTACCACCACCATCACCACCACTACCACTACCACCACTACGCCACCCAAGACTGTGGAGGACGCTCTGATGTCCACCACCACCACCACTACCACTACCACTACCACCACCACTACCACCACCACTACCACCACTACCTCCATCACAACCACTACCACCACCACTACCCCCACTACCTCCATCACCACCATCACCACCACCACCGCACGATGAGTTCCACGAGAGGATGGTCGGAACAGTAAAAAGCTGTTTACTTAAGATCTCACACTACCATAAGGTACACCTCCAAACACTACACACGCCACGAGAGTAGCCACACACAACGACAGTAGCCACACACCACGAGAGTATCCACACGCCACGAGAGTAGCCACACACAACGACAGTAGCCACACACCACGAGAGTATCCACACGCCACGAGAGTAGCCACACGCCACGAGAGTAGCCACACACAACGACAGTAGCCACACACCACGAGAGTATCCACACGCCACGAGAGTAGCCACACACCACGAGAGTAGCCACACACCACGAGAGTAGCCACACACCACGAGAGTAGCCACACACCACGAGAGTAGCCACACACCAGGAGAGTAGCCACACACCACGAGAGTAGCCACACGCCACGAGAGTAGCCACACACCACGAGAGTAGCCACACACCACGAGAGTAGCCACACACCACGAGAGTAGCCACACACCACGAGAGTAGCCACACATCACGAGAGTAGCCACACACCACGAGAGTAGCCACACACCACGAGAGTAGCCACACACCACGAGAGTAGCCACACACCACGAGAGTAGCCACACATCACGAGAGTAGCCACACACCACGAGAGTAGCCACACACCAGGAGAGTAGCCACACACCAGGAGAGTAGCCACACATCACGAGAGTAGCCACACACCACGAGAGTAGCCACACACCAGGAGAGTAGCCACACACCAGGAGAGTAGCCACACGCCACGAGAGTAGCCACACACCACGAGAGTAGCCACACACCAGGAGAGTAGCCACACACCACGAGAGTAGCCACACACCACGAGAGTAGCCACACACCACGAGAGTAGCCACACACCACGAGAGTAGCCACAAGCCAAGCAATTAGCATTATTTAATAGAGCGTTGAACACCAGGTTAAGTTAGATTAACCATCAAGACTCCCATAATAATCACAGGTATTTGTAGTCCACTCAAGAAGCATTTTATGACCTGCGATTCGACGCGAACGAAGCTATATTCGAAACAAAATGTGAACAACATCATTAGTGAGTCATTTCGTAAGCGTTATTCACTCAAAAACAGCGTTTGGCTTCAGTATTAACGAGCATTGACCTTTAGTAACGAGGACGGCCTGTTTCAGCTCACGAGTAAAGATTTAGAGCAAAGGAATTCGTACACAGAGAAATAGCGAAGCATTATGCATGAAAAGTTTGAAAATAATCAGATTTAAATGCAAGAAATATTTAAATCAAAAACAGGTTTCACAGTGTGAATAACAAGCATTTCGCTATTTTATGAGGACGGGTTGTGTTTATGAGGACGGGTTGTGTTTATGAGGACAGGTTGTGTTTATGAGGACGGGCTGTGTTATGAGGACGGGCTGTGTTATGAGGACGGGTTGTGTTTATGAGGACGGGTTGTGTTTATGAGGACAGGTTGTGTTTATGAGGACGGGTTGTGTTTATGAGGACGGGTTGTGTTTATGAGGACGGGTTGTGTTTATGAGGACGGATTGTGTTTATGAGGACGGGTTGTGTTTATGAGGACGGGTTGTGTTTATGAGGACGGGTTGTGTTTATGAGGACGGGTTGTGTTTATGAGGACGGGTTGTGTTTATGAGGACGGGTTGTGTTTATGAGGACGGGCTGTGTTTATGAGGACGGGCTGTGTTTATGAGGACGGGCTGTGTTTATGAGGACGGGTTGTGTCCTGGGAACCATTCAGGCTTGTTCGCATTTGTGTTCCTCACGTGTGTCCCAAAGATAGAGGTGATTTGATAAAATATCATGCCCAAGATTACCATCAGAGTGCCGGCGGGATGATGGGGTAAATAGCTTCGACTACCATCATCTTTTAACGGCCGTGATGGTCGAGTGGTGAAGGTGTCCTGTATACCAGTCGCATAGTGCTTCGGTCAGTATGGGTTCGAGTCACTTCTGGGGTGTGAGTTTTCGGTTATATACCACAATAACGTGATATATAAATGAAAATAATTTTCAGATAATGTAGGGACTTGAACTCACTTTCTGAGGATTCCCAGACACCTGCCTTAACCGACTAGGCCACGATGGTACAAAAGTCGACCAACTCGGAACCCCACTCAGTTCTCTGGGAGGTTTTGAAGGCCCCGGACCGGAACGTAACCAGGTTTTTACAGCCAACCCGACCACACTCTGGCCTAGGTACTGCTGGTCACACTCCTGGGCCCCAGTCAGATATCACACTCAAATGACAATGAATTTTAGTGTGAAATCCTGTTTTTAAGTGTTTCTAACTTTAGTGTGGAAAGTGTTTCTAACTTAGTGATTTATTAATCCAAGGGATAGAANGCTTATTTGTGCTTGTTAAGGTAAGCCCTTCAAGAGACTTGTGAGTTATTAAGAATAATAAACTTAGCATTTATCTTGACGTGTCTAATTGTGTTTAACGTTTAAGACTGGAGTGATCTTCAGGCATATGTCTGTTACCTGTGCTTCTGTGACTGCTTGTTCCCAAGACTGGCAAGCAAGCCTAGGCTCACAGGAGAGGTTTATTAGCTCCTTGGTAGTTAAGATAACATAATTATCAGGAGAAAGCACCATTACGACTATATAGCACTGGGAAGGGGTCAGGATAGGATTTGGGATGGGACGGGGGGAAAGGAATGGTGCCCAACCACTGGGGGACGGTCGGGGATTGAACGCCGACCTGCATGAAGCGAGACCGTCGCTCTACCGTCCAGCCCAAGTGGTTGGGCTCCTTGGCAGTTAATAGATACTTATAAATTTACTGCGATATTTGGAATGATTTTATGTTAACACAGCTTCTTGTGCTTAGGTTTAAAGAGCGAGTTTTTGCGGGTGTGTAAAGAGCGGCGAAAACTAATATTGAAATTTGTTATGTTTATGTATATGAAAAAATGTAATTTGGTGATTTTCTTACTAATGTTACAGTGCCGCTCACGGTCCCGAACGGGTTTTTTTTTTTTTAATATAATTGTATAAAAATATAATTGACAAAAAAAATCCAATAAGGCTTTAGGTGGGTGCGAACCTGCGACCCCGGCATTGCCAGCCACATACACTACCACTATGCCACCGCTGACATGAAAATCAGAGAACCAGATTTCAACTGAAATCACAGGAATTCTGGAGGCTGCTACTGAAACCAGTCCAAGTGCTTACGTATGAGCCACAAGCACTCGGGTGGAAGGCCAGAGTGGTCCCACACCTCACGCCACAACTTCAGAAACCAGTTGGGCACTGGCTGTCGTGGGGTGCAGATCACCTCACTGGCCCGTCCAGTCATTGCTCGCCCGGTGTAGCAGGCGGACCCTGGTAGGGTTGCTGAGGCGGCCTGAGTGTTGGGGGCCGCATCACTCCCATTTTGGGTGCTCACTGTGTCGGTGTGTCATGCTGCGTGTGGGCATGGCTGTCATCTCTGCCCTGGAGGATTTCAGGGTGATTTCATGGCCGCTACGAGGGGTGGTCGTCTCAACTGTCAGACGCTGCTGGTTCGGTGGTTATGTCTGCGGAGTAGTGCCTTCACCTAAGTCAGTGCTCATGGTGCGCCGCTTGAATTCCTGAAGGAGCTGCTGCGGAGGTACTTCGGGCAGTTTGGTGCTGTCGTGAGTGTGCAGTTGAATATGATTCCTCCGGCGGCTCCTGCTGGTGTTGGGCGCTGGAGACTGTGAAGTTGCCAGGTGTGTGTTGGGTGGCTGTCGGGTGGTGGTGCTGGGGGGGTGTGGCCTGGTCTCTACGTCCGTCTTCTGTAGATGTTCTGGCTGGATCACCTGTGGCTCCTGACTTTGCCTTCCCGCCGCCCTTGTGGCCGTGGGTGCTGTATGGTGTGTGTTCCGGGCTCCTGCCGGGGTTGGGATGGTCCACATGTGGTCGCTGCTTCTGGTCCTGTAGATAGCTCGAATGATTCGCACCTAGATCCTAAAAGCTCGCAGCTCTCCCCCTGTTTTGGCCTCAGCAGACATGGCGGGTGTGGGAAAGTTTCAAAGCTGTGTGTCGTCTGCTGTGGACGTGGTGGTGGCAGAGGTACACGCGGCGGATAGTGGCCAGGTGTGGGGCCCTCGTCTGGGCCAGCTGTGTGTGGCTAGGTGCTGTGGCTTCGGGTGTGACGGAACGCGTGCTGTGGGTCCTGTGGTGTTCTTCGACTGTGCGGGTGCCCAGTGCGCGGAAATTCGTCACTGGCATTCCTGAGTTTATGATGCCCCGCCGGGGAGCGCCTGGGTATATGCCCTGCGATGAGTGGCCGCTGTGAGAGGTGTCTGTCTCCACTTTCCAAGGGCTGAATTTCCGCAGAAATATGAGAAATGTGTTAAATGATGTGTTCTAGTTTATGTTCTTGAGTTATGTTTATGTCATGTGTTACTGTATGTTCTCCTTGTGTTTATGTACTGTGTTGTGTTTGTGTGTCCGTTTTGGACTGGTCTCCGTATTGTATTTTGTGTAAACTCATTGCTTTATATTTGTGAATCATAAGTTCTGTGTTTTTCCAATGTTTGTGTGACTTTCCTTGTGTAATGTTGTTTTTCTGTTCTGATTTTATGGTAATTATTTAGCATGCTCCGCATGTAAATTTAAAAATAAAAATAAATAACAAAAAGCTTGATAACCACACAGAAATGACACTTATGTGATACCCTACTGGCTTCAGCAGCGGCTTCCACACTTCCTGTGATTCGAGTAGAAATCCGGTTGTATAAATTTTACAAGTCAGCGATAGCCCAGTGGTAGAGTATGCGGCTTGACCATGCTGAGGTCGCAGGTTCGCGTCCACCTCACAGCCCGGCAGGATTTTCCCAAATATATATATATCACGTTATTGCCAGTTGTGTAGGAATATTATTAACACTCGCGTCCTTGCTCCACTGGCTCCGTCACACTGACCACGGACATCCTTTTTTTTTACATGGGTTATCTTGAGGTTATCTTGAGATGATTTCGGGGCTTAGCGTCCCCGCGGCCCGGTCCTCGACCAGGCCTCCTTTTTGTTACACTCCCCCGGGAAGCTGGCCCGTAAGAGCTGTCTAACTCCCAGGTACCTATTTACTGGTAGGTGAACAGACACGTCAGGGTGAAAGAAACTGCCCATTTGTTTCCGCCTCCACTGGAAATCGAACCCGGAACCTCAGGACTACGAATCCGAAGCGCTGTCCACTCAGCTAGAAGGCCTTGGTGGGTACAGGAGTAGACGACTTCTGACTCCTTGTTAGCAGGTTGAGCGCCTTCCCTTTCCTTAGGGCTCTAGTGCCTTACCCACTAGTGCCTTAGGGCTCTAGTGCCTTACCCACTAGTGCCTTAGGGCTCTAGTGCCTTACCCACTAGTGCCTTAGGGCTCTAGTGTCTTACCCACTAGTGCCTTAGGGCTCTAGTGTCTTACCCACTAGTGTCTTAGGGCTCTAGTGTCTTACCCACTAGTGTCTTACCCACTAGTGCCTTAGGCTCTAGTGTCTTACCCACTAGTGTCTTAGGGCTCTAGTGTCTTACCCACTAGTGTCTTAGGGCTCTAGTGTCTTACCCACTAGTGCCTTACCCACTAGTGCCTTAGGGCTCTAGTGCCTTACCCACTAGTGCCTTAGGGCTCTAGTGTCTTACCCACTAGTGCCTTAGGGCTCTAGTGTCTTACCACTAGTGCCTTAGGGCTTAGTGTCTTACCCACTAGTGCCTTAGGGCTCTAGTGTCTTACCCACTAGTGTCTTACCCACTAGTGTCTACCACTAGTGTCTTACCCACTAGTGTCTTACCCACTAGTGTCTTACCCACTAGTGTCTTACCCACTAGTCTTACCCACTAGTGCCCCCTGGAACACGACCCGCTAAGCGTTTAACAACCAGGTACCCAATCACTGCTGGGTGAACAGAGGCTACAGTTAAGAATTGTGATATGGCGCCTAGTCAATCCTCCCCGAGGCAGGATACGAACCCAGGGCAAATCGCTCACGAAGCGCGGTTCGAGTGCGTTACCACCGCGCCACGTGGATCTTAAACGTTACCCGACATATAAATGTTCTCACATCAAAAGTGTGTACTGGTGCTGGTACTCGGACGAGCACACCGCACGAGAGTACACCTTATCGTCTATCTTATCACGAAGTAGTCAGCTAATTGGCTGACCCTCGAATGATTAAGTCATGTCATCAAATGATTTAAAAACACCTTGTGAAAGTGCGTCATAAATAGCACTTAAAAAGTTGCTATATTCTGGAGATTAATAACATTCAAGTGAATAACTTCATGTATAATTATTAGTAGGACGAAATAGCTCACTGAAAACATTGTTAGTGACTTCATTCAAGAACTGCAAAATTTAATTAAAATTTTGTATTTCCTATTCTGAATTCGGAAAAAAAACTCGCGCCTGTAATGGACTTGAGAACATGTCACTGAAAGCAGAAATTGTAATATATTTTACTCCCAATAAGGCAAACATTTCTGAACACATCAGAGCTTACTAATTAAATTCTGGCATGCTTTCAGAAACTGAAGAAATTTAAAGAAAAAAACAGATATTCTCTGGAGCACGGAACCACAGTGTGTCTGTCTGTCTGTCTCTCTCTGTCTCTGTCTGTCTGTCTGTCTGTTTTCTCTCTCTCTCTCTCTCTAGGCACTACGGGCTCACCATAGCCTGTGCTACTTGGAATTTTGTTCCAGGTAGCGAATCTTTAACAACAACAACATCTCTCTCTCTCTCTCTCTCTCTCTCTCTCTCTCTCTCCTCTCTCTCTCTCTCTCTCTCTCTCTCTCTCTCTCTCTCTCTTTCAAACATAATCTCTCTCATTCTTGCACACACTAGCCACACACACACACCACACAACACACACCACACACACACACCACACACACACACACCACATTCCTCAAAGACAATTCCCCTGATCATTATGTTGACAAAGACAGTCAGGGCACTTTACGACCTCGTAAATATTGCGAGGTTGATGATTACAGCTGTCGTCCACGACCTGCAGGCAGTTCATGTTCCTCTTGCGTTGCTCAGCTAGTAGTCAAGCAGACGACAGCGAGTGCTGGCAACGGTGCTGGCAAGGCCAAACATGCTGGCAAGGCCAAACATGCTGTCAAGAGTGAAACATGTTGGAGTTTATGCTGCTTTCATGTTGTTGCTCATTTTGGAGTAACTAAAACCAGCTGGTGCTTTATTTCTGTGATTTAATGTTGAACAGCCATTTTGTTTGTTATCACAAGGCAATGTTCTTACGTTGTTCTTTTTAGAGAATAAGAATCAAGGAAACTGTTTATTTCCATCTAATTCATTCATATGTCTAACCTACGCTTGAAACAATGAAGGGATCCTAAGTCTATTATGTTGCGTGGGTAGTTGGTTCCATAAATTGACAACCCTGTTACTGAGGCAGTCTTTACACAGGTATTTCCTAAATCTAAATTAATCCAGTTTATACTCATTGTTTAATGTTCTAAGAAGCTAAAATATACTTTCCTCTTGCACGTCACACACACACACACACACACACACACACACACACACACACACACACACACACACACACACACACATACACACACACACACACACCCACACACCCACATCCACCCTCCACCCTCCACCCTGCTTTCTTCCACGTACGCCGCCTATGTTTATCGTGCTCAGAGATATGGAACGCATTTCAGCTCTTAAAAAGGGAATATATATATATATATTTGACTGCGTGGGGAGCCTGGCGCGGCTTGCTGTACGCGTTCGAGGTGTTTTAGTAATACTTAGCGAGGAAGGGTAATCTATATTGTGAGCTATTGCTCTTCTGTGATGAAAATCTATATCATAAATTATTTGTTTTGTTTTTTTGTAAAGTTTAACAGTTATTCTCTTGGTGGAGTGTTGTAGGGGCGCGCGCGCGCGCACACACACACACACACACACACACACACACACACACACACACACACACACACACACACACACACACATAACGGGCAACCTGTGGCTCAGTGGTCAGCGCTGTCGGCTCACAACCGGCACGTCCTAGGTTCGAATCCTGGGCAGGGCGAGACAGCTAGGCGCGTCTCCTTGCACCCGTTGCCTCTGTTCACCTAGCAGTAATTAGGAACTTGGTTGTTAGTCGACCGTTGTGGGTCGTTCTCTGAGGAATGGTCAAATACCGTTCATATTCGAGAAAACTTCGAATTTCCCACAAAACATGGTGAGTACACACACACACACACACACACACACACACACACACACACACACACACACACACACACACACACACACACACACACACACACACACACACACACACACACACACACACACACACATTATTAGTGCTTGTCAACTAATATACTGGAGCGATATCACAAAAATCTGATAATTTCCACTCGATAATGCATAACTATTAACAGCGAAGAATAGCATGAAATTCAATGACTTGCCTAATATGCACAAGCTATCTGGCCTCATACACAGGCTATCTGGCTACATTCACTAGCTATCTGGCCTCATACACAAGCTATCTGGCTACATTCACTAGCTATCTGGCCTCATACACAGGCTATCTGGCTACATTCACTAGCTATCTGGCCTCATACACAGGCTATCTGGCTACATTCACTAGCTATCTGGCCTCATACACAAGCTATCTGGCTACATTCACTAGCTATCTGGCCTCATACACAGGCTATCTGGCTACATTCACTAGCTATCTGGCCTCATACACAGGCTATCTGGCTACATTCACTAGCTATCTGGCCCTCATACACAAGCTATCTGGCTATAGAGATACCATCGGTAACATGATTTTTTGGGGCTGATTTCACGGACATATATAGACCAGTTACATAGATACATATGAATGGGTTATATTGAATCGTGTTATGCAATATTTCATGTAGAGGCTCTATTATTCCATGACTGTAGCTTTATTGCCCTTATTTTTCTACCTCAATAATACTTGTGAGTCAGCTCCGTAAATATTCCAAAAATTATAGAAAGGTGGGTTATAATGAGGCATTATACACTGTTGTATGAAGCTTAATTCACGAGGCTTAATGTATGAAGATAATGTATTCACAGTCACCCAACTGTTTTCACTGAGATTATTCTTCACTCTCAGAGTTACAATTAATTCAATTAACAATTAATTCCTGGTTCACTGGACTTACAGGTCTGGAAGGCTGAGGCATCAGTTCCCAGCCCGTCCTCCTAAGGCTTCCCAAACGTTTAGAAAGTGTCGTAATAAAATGTCTTAATCCAAACCAGCCAGAGGACCCAAAACAGAAAACGGGACATTATGTTAATTTCGCCAGCCGCTTCCATTTTCTAGTTTCGACAATTGTTGACCCTTAAGTAGACTAAACGTCAAAATGCGACGTTCTATTAGGAGGATGGGTTGCACACACAGAGGGAGATCGCCTCCAATATTCGAAATATTATATATATAAATAAAGTGTTATATATAAATAAACCATTAAATATATATAAGTTACCCGTCCAGAGAAACAGTAATAATGACGACCTTCAGAGAATATTGATCCTCGTAAGTCAGAATATTGACCCTCGTAAGTCAGAATATTGACCCTCGTAAGCCAGAATATTGACCCTCGTAAGTCAGAATATTGACCCTCGTAAGTCAGAATATTGACCCTCGTAAGTCAGAATATTGACCCTCGTAAGTCAGAATATTGACCCTCGTAAGTCAGAATATTGACCCTCGTAAGTCAGAATATTGACCCTCGTAAGTCAGAATATTGACCCTCGTAAGTCAGAATATTGACCCTCGTAAGTCAGAATATTGACCCTCGTAAGTCAGAATATTGACCCTCGTAAGTCAGAATATTGACCCTCGTAAGTCAGAATATTGACCCTCGTAAGTCAGAATATTGACCCTCGTAAGTCAGAATATTGACCCTCGTAAGTCAGAATATTGACCCTCGTAAGTCAGAATATTGACCCTCGTAAGTCAGAATATTGACCCTCGTAAGTCAGAATATTGACCCTCGTAAGTCAGAATATTGACCCTCGTAAGTCAGAATATTGACCCTCGTAAGTCAGAATATTGACCCTCGTAAGTCAGAATATTGACCCTCGTAAGTCAGAATATTGACCCTCGTAAGTCAGAATATTGACCCTCGCAAGTCAGAATATTGACCCTCGTAAGTCAGAATATTGACCCTCGTAAGTCAGAATATTGACCCTCGCAAGTCAGAATATTGACCCTCGTAAGTCAGAATATTGACCCTCGTAAGTCAGAATATTGACCCTCGTAAGTCAGAATATTGACCCTCGTAAGTCAGAATATTGACCCTCGTAAGTCAGAATATTGACCCTCGTAAGTCAGAATATTGACCTTCGTAAGTCAGCCATGGTGCGGAAGACACCATTATTATATAATGTTATATTATATTATATTTATATAATATTTATATTTATATAACATTATTATATTATATATAATTATAATAATAGAATAAAATTATAATGAATCGTAGATCGTGTTAACAAATAATTTTCCATCTTCTTGAGTTTATCTTGAGATGATTTCGGGGCTTTTAGTGTCCCCGCGGCCCGGTCCTCGACCATGCCTCCACCCCCAGGAAGCAGCCCGTGACAGCTGACTAACACCCAGGTACCTATTTTACTGCTAGGTAACAGGGGCCATAGGGTGAAAGAAACTCTGCCCATTGTTTCTCGCCTGGGATCTAACCCAGGACCACAGGATCACAAGTCCAGCGTGCTGTCCGCTCGGCCGACCGGCTCCATAACCAAATAATATATATTTCCCCCACAATATGTAGCAAAAGCGTCAACTATTACATATAATGAAGTCATGGGCGTTAGTCAGAAATGTTACATAA
The DNA here is from genome assembly GCA_020271785.1 of Procambarus virginalis. NCBI lineage: Eukaryota > Metazoa > Arthropoda > Malacostraca > Decapoda > Cambaridae > Procambarus > Procambarus virginalis. The sequence continues at coordinate 63,091 of WNGS01007541.1, forward strand.
TGTTGGAGGAAATACATATGAGGGAAATATTACCTACAATCATGCCATGTCAAAAATAAGCCTGGTAATGATGCTATTCTACCTGATTGTATATTACAATCACCAGCAGCATGATAGCGTGTTCAGATTTAGTGGAAACACCGCGATAAACTGATTGGGATAATCTCTAGGAATAGAGTTAAGTTATGATTGACTGGAATGGAAGTACTGTGTTGTTGATGATGAATGATACACTTCCAGCGAGTGTATTAGCGACCAGGCTACCAGGTGACCAGGCGACCAGGCGACCAGGCTACCAGGCGACCAGGCGACCAGGTTACCAGGTGATCAGGCGACCAGGTTACCAGGTGACAAAGCTACCAGGTAACCATCCTACCAGGCTACCGGGCTACCAGGCGACCAGGCTACCAGGTGACCAGGTGACCAGGTGACCAGGCTACCAGGTGACCAGGCGACCAGGCTACCAGGCGACCAGGTGACCAGGTGACCAGGCGACCAGGCTACCAGGTGACCAGGTGACCAGGTTACCAGGTGACCAGGCTACCAGGCGACCAGGCTACCAGGTGACCAGGTGACCAGGCTACCAGGTGACCAGGTGACCAGGCTACCAGTCGACCAAGCTACCAGGCTATCAGGCTATCAGGCTACCAGGTGACTAGGCTACCAGGCTACCAGGTGACCAGGTGACCAGGCTACCAGGTGACCAGGTGACCAGGCTACCAGTCGACCAAGCTACCAGGCTATCAGGCTATCAGGCTACCAGGTGACTAGGCTACCAGGCTACCAGGTGACCAGTCGACTAGGCTACTAGGCTGCCAATCGACCAGTTTACCAGGCTACCTGGCTACCAGGCTAACAGTCGACCAGGTGACCAGTCGACCAGGTGACAGACAGACTAGTATTGCAGTGCTATAAATGTTTTAAACGGAAAATAGATGACATGAGTTAGTAAAGGTCAATAAAAATGTCAAGTGACTAAAGTGTCCACTACGGGCTCGCCATAGCCCATGCTACTTGGAACTTCTTGTTCCAGGTAGCGAATCTTTAGCAACAACAACAGTCAAGTGACTCCACGATGAATAAAGCTTCAGCTGAATAAGGTACTTACTTACGAATAAGATATAAGAATATAAATAAGATATAAGAATATAATTAAGATATAAGAATATAAATAAGATATAAGAATATAATTAAGATATAAGAATATAAATAAGATATAAGAATATATGATAAGTACTGATTATATCACTCATCCAAGATGCTGTTTCGAAAGCCATAAAGGAAATTCTTTCCATTCTGTTTTTTTATATATATAAACCATATTTGCTCATCAAGTTATATAATTATATATACAATTATATGCATAGTTATTCCAAGGGTAGGTTAAGTTAGGTGTTTTGGTTCTGTTGGCAGTTATGAGTTAATTTACAGCATGAGAATGATGCATTTAGATACCCTCATGCTGAGGCAATGCTTGCCCAGGCTTCCCATCTTCCCAAAAGCGAATTCCTCACGCTTTTCCTGCAGTATAGTGATAAAGGAAGCCTTTGCAAGCCTTTGCAAATGTTGCACGGGAGCCAGAATGTTGCTCAGATTATCATAAAAGAACCTGCGAATACAATCCTGGTTATCGCATTTCAGCTACATATTTATTTCTTTGCATGATAAAATGGTTGATATTTTTTGAGTAACTGCTTGAACATGAAATAGATAACAGATCAGCTGACACAGTTATATTACAAGAAGCACCTCAGAGCTTATAGGATTGATATGATTGACTATATACCCCTCCTATATATCCCACCAGACGGGTGGATATAGTCCAGAGGGATCTTCAACAGCAGTGTTGACCATCTGTGCAATACCAAATGCAACATTGAGCAACGTGAGAACTTTGCCAAGGTGTTGTTTTTAAGGACACAGTCCCTAAGATTTGAGCACAATTCTCAGACAGAAATCACAATAACCTGATGAATCATTAAGGAAATTCAACGATGTCGGACGGCCGCAGTATATAAATTATATATAACTATATATAAATTATCTTAGATAATAAAGATATATAGTTACTGGAATACTTATATTGATTAGGTAATTCTATATAACAAAAGCTATCGACGTATCCTTCCAGGCGGTTTCAGTAAGTCCAAGACACTAATATATTTAAAATATCATGATATTTAAAATATCATGATATTTAAAATATCATGATATTTAAAATATCATCCAACTCCCAAATAGTCCGTTTATAGACTTTGTCAAGTCTATATTATTTTGTTTCATCTGATTTTGTTTTCGTTTAATTCCCATCATCTTATCTCTTAACTAAAATGATAATTCCAACCAAATAGACGATAGTAGAAGATAAATAATAAATAATAAATCAATTTTTATTCAGGTAAGGTACATACATACAAGGTAAGATACAAAAGTTGATGGATTTATAGATAGAGCTAGTACATGCAATGCCTAAAGCCACTAAAGATATATATATATATATATATATATATATATATATATATATATATATATATATATATATATATATATATATATATATATATATATATATATATATATATATATATATATAGCATACCAGAGAGTGTTGTAGACTAAGTACTCTATATTACCTTCAGTTCATTTCGAAAAATTAAACTCTATTTTTCTTATAATTATAAAAAAATAATCATTATTTGTAAAGTTGTGTGAGGCCTCCACTCCCCCCCCCCCCCGGTGCGTGTGGGGGGGGGTGGAGGAGAGAACCGGTGAATATTGCAGATGAAGAAGAGAAAAAAATCATATATAACAATTTCCAAAATGTTGCCACGTCGCTATTTTTTTTACCTTCTCGTGAAAAAAAATCATGAAAAATTATTTGTTGTGGGATAACTTTTTCTGAGCCTCCGATGTTGCTGGAGAGAACTTTAGCTAACACGTTCTTCAGCCACAGGAGAGAGAGAGAGAGAGAGGAGAGAGAGAGATGAGGAGAGAGAGAGACAACACACACACACACACACACACACACACACACAACCAACACACACACACACACACACACACCACACACACACACACACACCTGGACACACACACACACACCGGGAAACACACACTTGCACACACACACCTGGACACAAACACACACACCAGGAAACACACACCTGGACACACACACACACACCTACTCCCCTCAAAAATATACCTACATAAAGCACACTTTTCATCAAACATATTTTAAATACAAATTCCTCAGATAATCACTCTCTCTCTTCCACGTAAATACCCAACTGCGTCATAGCAGAGGCAAAAAGAAGAGCTACGTGAGTTAACTAACTGTTGAGGCATGCAGTTGGCACCTTTATCCCGGTAATATTGCCAATATCTCTTTCCCTTTATGCAGGGGAATATCCCTGAAGAACAAAGGCAGGGGAAATATCGATGCCCAAAAGCCCTTTACAACTTTCCAGAAAATGATGTTCCAACATCAATTTGGAACAAAAAATATTCTCATTAGTACCATCAACATCAGCAACAAGTTGCATAAAATTCCTGCAACGTGCAACATCAACGAGCAACGATATAATCGTTATATATAAAGGAATATAAGCAATTATCCAGTAATTATTGTCAAATAATTTCTCCTGCATAAATAAATGACAAATGACACATATTAACTTCTGTAAATCCAATCCATTTAAAATAGTATAATATTCCTGGTAAACTTGCGACGACCCAGAGACGACGACGACACAGAGACGACGACACAGAGACGACGACACAGAGACGACGACACAGAGACGACGACGACACAGAGACGACGACACAGAGACGACGACACAGAGACGACGACACAGGGACGACGACACAGAGACGATC
>WNGS01007542.1:0-15407 GCA_020271785.1 Procambarus virginalis
GCAAGGGGGTGCACTCAGGATATGCCTGAAGTGCAAGACACCACCTACCTGAGGGTAGACGAAGCTTCTAGAAGTGACCTCAAGCGTGAGAGGTTTAATTGGACGACAGTGTAGTTGTCAAGGGTGTCATAAGAGTGTAGTTGTTAGATACACCTTAGGATCTTAGTGAGAGGTCGCGCCACCAGCTAAGGATCCGAGTTGTCTCTTTAGAGAAAGGAGAGTAATTGTCTGTAGGTAGACAGGTGGGGGAATTCTTGCCAGAGTGGGGACTGTACAACCCCAGGAAGAATTCAAGGGAGTCACTTGAGAGGTTGAGCAGAGGCTCCCGACTGGGAGGGTGAGCAGAGGCTCCCATTTTCAGAGGTGACAGCAAGGCCTAGTTCGAGCCTGATGGTGAGAGTGCAGCATGTCAGTGCTGGCTCAAGAGCAGATTGCAAGGAGGCAATCTCACGCAGGGAAGGGGAGCAAGCCCACCCTAGTGCACTTAACCTGGTGACAAGGTATGAAGGTAAAGATGCCTAGCATGGCAGCACTGATAAAGACGATTCGATGGATGCATACATTGATCACCTTTTGAAGAAAGGCTGAGAATGCAAGATGGCAAAGGTCATTTTGGGCCGGTGATTTTCCATGGTTCAGATCTCCAGCAGCATTGGTCAAGACAAGGTAGGGGGAGAAATATGGTCATGTGAGCCTCTCTAGCCGCAAGAGAGTTTAGTTTGAATTGGGCAGCCAGGGTGTGAAGAAGTGTCTAGGTGCGGGGTGGCGGGCCTGCCACCCCCACCACCGTTATCGCTCCTGTCGTTTTGTTTACTCATATTGCATGGCACACCAGCCACCCTGGGTGTGTCGAAGCCCAAATTTGCGAGAAACTGGGACTTGGACTTTGAATTCCGCCCGACGTCGTCCATGTGGTAGGTGACGCCGGCCAGTGTCACCCTGTCACCCCAGTGTAAGAGCGAGTCAAGCTCTGGTATGATGGGGTTGTTAGTGATCCCCCATCCTCAGGTGTGTATAACACCAGGCGCCACGTGGCCAACCCCTGGCCACCCGTGCGGCCCGGCCCAAGCCCGGCCCGGCCCGGCCCGGCCCGGCCCGGCCCGGCCGGGCCGGCCACCTTACCCCGCGGGCGCGAGTAGCCCGGGTGGGGTGGGGTGCTGTGACGTCACGCGCCACCCGTGGCCACCCTCCTGAAGGCCACGCAGTGGCCACATGTTGGCCACCACCTTTGGCCACCCCTTTGGCCACATTCCCAGGACAGCCTAAGGCCACATCTTGTCGACGCACGAGGAGCAAGCTAAGTGTTGACAGCCAGGTGGTAAGGACCTGGGAAATGAGGAAATGTGTGGACGGAAACGTGAGGACTTTAACAGTGTATAACATGGTCTCAGTTAAAAGGAGAATAGAGAAAAGTTGTGTGGGCCCTAGCCCGGCCAGGCTAGGGAGGAAGCTGAGACGCCCGTATGTGGCATGCCCAGGTGACTGTCGGGCAGCACCTGGAGAGGGAAATTGTCACAGTAAATCATGGAGTGATATAATTGTACATCTGTAAGACGATGTTGTGTGTAGACTGACTCAAGTTTGGAAACAGTCAGTGTAGAGAAATCATCATATAAATGATCCAGTCTGGCGATTCTGTATAATCGTCAAGCATTGGTTAGTGCCATGGTACCTCATTATGTAATTATGCCAGGTTAGAGTTAATTAAGCAGGCCCGTGGGGCAGGGTTATTAGTGGAAATCCTGAGGTCTGTATATGTCCAGGTGATTAATTTACATTGTTTATGTAAGGCATTTCCATGTGTTTCATTTGCATGATTGTTGTACTGTGTTGTGTGGTGAGTCAGTAGATGTGATCGCTGACTGATTGCCTAATGATGTCATTAGCATGGGGGCATGCTGACGGTATCATTATGTGCAGGTTTGTGCAAGTGTTATCAGGTATACGTTATTACTGTCCTAGGAACGGGGTTGAGGATTTAAAGGGACGCTTTGAGGATTCAGGGAAATTCTCAGTCACTTAATGAGAGCGAGCAATTAGTTAATTTGCCTAATTATGGAGAATTAGTGCCAGCTGTCCGAATAGAGCGACGGTGTCTTATATTAACGTATATTGTCTTGCTAGAAGCAACCGGGATCGGGCGATCTTTTGCAACGTTTGCAAGATTAGTTGGGCAGTAATATGAAGATACATTGATTGTTGCAAAACCGTGTGGTCACTACTGTGTGGGCAGAGTAATTAACGAGTTGCAGTAGTCGCAACTGTATGTGGGCAGTGCTATTTATGTTTTGCATGCCATTATATGTGGGACCTGTGTAACCTTAGGGTTACTTGTTTCTTTGAGTTGTGTGGGGTACTAAGGAATCAGTGAGTTAATTAGGGGTAATTAACTTGATAAGGGGTTGCACACTTGAAGTTGTTGAATGAATGAGTGCTGTTATGGGAGAACTGTGTTGAACTTGAGCTTGTGGGAATACGTGTCGGGTGCAAGTAATTGTCCGTGTGACAATCTAATTGACCACTCTAGCTAATTATGTAATTTGCATTCTCATCATGAATTCCCGTAGTGGGAGAGGATCTGTCAGAGTCTGTCAGTGATAGTGCTAACGACAGTTGCTCGAGACTAACTGCCTTTCAGGGTTGGTGCAAGTAGTGGCTCATGATAATTAGTGGATTAATTAACGTCTTGAGTCTTGAGGACTCAGATGACTCGTTAAAGCGAGGTCATGGGGTTAGCATAATACGTTATATTAATCATATTCTGTCTGGTGACAGTGGATTAAGTTGCACTCATTGTTAATTAGGGTAATTAACTCCTCTTCCGTGAATTCACAGTGTTTGATGAGACCTGCTTAGGCATGGCGGAGTGAGACGTATTTATGTATGATTAATTATCGGTCCTGGTGACAGTTAATTAATTGCTCAAGGCTAATTAGGGTAAATTAGCACTCATTAGTAAAGTAAACGTAATTAGTGCTTACACAGACGGTGTGAGAAGCCACCCACTTGGGGTAGGCTTAGTTAACGTAACTCATTTGGGATGTAATTAGTGGTCCGTTTGACCTTAATTGAGAATGACTCACTGAATACTTGCAAGGAGTCAAGTGTGATTTAATTTAAGATTTTGAGTTATTGTGACAAGAGGACTTGTGTTAACGTAGGAGTACGATCATGTTGTGTCTAGCGTGAGACACTTGTTGTGATTAAAGTAGTGCTTGTTGCTGACTGCTGTGATCATTCAATTTCCATCATTATTCACATATTCAATGTTGCAATTGATTAAGGCAATTTCTTCTGGTCATCGTCTGGTGACAAGGGTAAAGTAACTTAGGGATGAGTGGCGCTGTGTCCCAGAATCCCACTTTGCCTGATTTTGTTCACTTTGGTTGTGATAGGGGTGAGTCACTGTTAGACTACCCACTGATTACGGGGGTCGATCCTGTTGGACTGGAGGACCTTAAGCTTGTGATTAGAGTAGTTGCCACTAGGAAGTCGTGTCACTATTGATTGCTTGCTTGTGTCATCAGTGGGACGAGATTGTTCAGTTAAGTTCATGTTGTCCAGCCCGAAGTGATCAGCAGGTGGGGCTGCTGTCATTTCTCGAGGGGCTGATTGAATAGCTGTGTTGCAAATGCCACATGGGTTGGACTGTAACGTAATTAAATCACACGCTGTGGTGTACACTTAGTCTGTGATATTTTTCTTGAGTTCAATATTGCGTCATCGTTGGGCACAGCCTGTGTTCAGGTTAGTTCAGTATGCAGCCACACAAGCATAGGGTTGGTATTTAGTGTTGGGTATGGTGCCACTGGATGGACATTAACGTAAAGATTTAATTTGAGGAGAGGGTGCTGGAGATTGCCAGTGAACACATTAGTTATTTGATGTCATTGAAAGGGTACTATGATTTGATTGCATTGCACCGCTATTGCAGGGTGTAGACTGCCACTGAGGCCAAGAACAGTTAGGGGTTACTGGAGTCTGTTCAGAACTCACTGTGTCTTTGTTGTAATTGTGATTATAGATCTGTTAGTTCGTTGCTTGCGTGTTGATTTCCTCTGTGGGCACGCTTATGTTCGAGTAACGTCATTGCATTCTTTTTTTTGATGTAGTAGTCTAGTCTCTTGTTATAATAAATTGTTAATTTGTTAACAGGTCTTGATGTCAACCTTCAACTATTCTGTACCCTCCCATGTTCTGATATATATTGATATTGTTGTTTTGAATCTTTGATATGGGGACGGCTGCGCTCCGGGGAATTCGAATTCCATTCAATAGCGCCACCCACACAACAAATATAAAATTTGATTGTGAGAACCCGTCGGTTACCCTTTATTGGTTTTAACGTTCATGTTTAACTAGGAGGAACCAGCGGCCTATTGTGGACAGGTTTTCACCCCTGCTGGTGGAAGCCTGGCGGTTTGCTCCCGCTTCTCCTTTTCTACTGGACTCATGCTTAACTGCCAAGAGGCAGCCTTTAAACTTGTAGTCCACCTCCTAAGGGAGGTAGGCGTAGAGAAAATTCTCACAAGATACTCACCTTTCTGGTAGATATCACGTGACACAAACTACCTAAAGACCAAGATGGAAGCCTGCTGTATACTGGTGATAGTTAACGACCGTCTCAACACCCTTATCATGCAACCCCAACTGTCTTAAGAACAACTTGCAGACAGTAACCACACCCTGCAGCCCTCACCTCCTTGCAACACGTGCTGGGGTTGCAACCCTCTCAACTGTTAGATCAATAATCCTACCACCTGTCTCCTTAATATTTCCATCACAGGGAAAATTCTATAAAAATAAAAGTACTCTCTACAGTACATTTTATCATATTATTCGGACTGGTCCCTGTGAGTAGAGGACTTGTTTCGTCGAAGCTGTCAGCATCCTCAGAGAACGAGGGAAGGTGGATGCAAATAGTGTGAGCTGACTGGTGATGGTTCGGTGAGTGCTTGATATGTAGTGCTTGGGCTAGGGTTGATCTTCTAATATTGTATGTGTCGAACAAATCCGCAAGGGCCGTGACGAGGATTCGAACCTGCGTCCGGGAGCTTCCCAGACACTGCCTTAATCGACTGGGCTAGTATTGTATGTGTCGATTATTTTGGTGGTGTTATCTTGAGGTTATCTTGAGATGATTTCGGGGCTTTTTAGTGTCCCCGCGGCCCGGTCCTCGACCAGGCCTCCACCCCCAGGAAGCAGCCCGTGACAGCTGACTAACACCCAGGTACCTATTTTACTGCTAGGTAACAGGGGCATAGGGTGAAAGAAACTCTGCCCATTGTTTCTCGCCGGTGCCTGGGATCGAACCCAGGACCACAAGATCACAAGTCCAGCGTGCTGTCCGCTCGGCCGACCGGCTCCCATATGTTGGTCAGAGTGTCTCTGGTGATGGTCTGGGTGCTCGTGGAAATGATGCCATCCTTACACACAGAAATCACAATAGACTGATGCATCAAATGAACAAACTCAAAAGGATTTCAAGGAGCTCAGTCAATAAAGGCAGCGTCTGACATGATCTCGGACGTAGGTTCGAATCCTCGACACGGCCCATGTGGATTTCTTCGATGCGATCCTTAATGGGGATCCTTAGTGTTGTATGTGCATTGATGGACACTTTGAGAGAGATGTTGTCTTGTCTATATATTGAGATCGTATGCAGGCGATGAGTCACAATAACGTGGCTAAAGTATGTTGACCAGACCACACACTAGAAGGTGAAGGGACGACGACGTTTCGGTCCGTCCTGGACCATTCTCAAGTCGATTGTGTCAATCATTCTCAATCGACTTGAGAATGGTCCAGGACGGACCGAAACGTCGTCGTCCCTTCACCTTCTAGTGTGTGGTCTGGTCAATATTGAGATCGTTACAGGTGACAGTTTCTAATTGGGCATGTTAAGTCATAGATAACACTCGCCTTGTTCAGGTCGTTCCGTCTGGTGTTAGCCCATCATGCCGACGTGATCTGCCACAACGGGCAACACAGTGGTAACCTGAGGCCAGATTCACGAAGCAGTTGCGCAAGCACTTACGAACCTGTCCAGCTTTCCTAAATCTTTGGCGGCTTTGTTTACAATTATTAAACAGTTAATGAGCTCCGAAGCACCAGGAGGCTGTTTATAACAATAACAACAATTGATTGGCAAGTTTTCATGCTCGTGAACTGTTTAATAAATGTAACCAAAGCCGTCAAAGATTGAGGAAAGATGGACACGTTCGTAAGTGCTTGTGTAACTGCTTCGTGAATCCGGGTCCTTGCCAGGAACGTACGAACCCAGGCAACCTCCCTATCCTAACTTACCCATACGTAGAAAACATCTTTTGACAAGGTTTTTGACCAGGTAGTAGAGAACCTGTAGTTTAACACCTTGTGTGATCACCTAGTGAGAGTCACCTAGTGTAGTCCTTGTGTGGCCTGTGTAAGGAGTCCTTCAGGACCTTGTACACCACATATGTGTAAGACCAGTCCTGGAGTATGCGGCACCAGCATGGAGCCCGTACCTTGTCAAGCACGAGAAGTATTAACAAGCAATATCATTTTCATGGTTTCAGCTGCTTGTTGACACTGTCTATTGACCCTCGGGTTGTTACATGTTCTCCTGCTTGTTACCCTTAATGGTGGAATGAATCTCTCTTCTGCATCTTTGTACCTCAGTTTGATTTGGTCCATTTCCTGTGTGTGTACTCACCTAGTTGTGCTTGCGGGGGTTGATCTCTGGCTCTTTGGTCCCGCCTCTCAACTGTCAATCAACTGGTGTACAGGTTCCTGAGCCTACTGGGCTCTATCATATCTACACTTGAAACTGTGTATGGAGTCAGCCTCCACCACATCACTTCCCAGTGCATTCCATCCGTTAACTACTCTGACACGAAAAGATTCTTTCCAACGTCCCTGTGGCTCATGTGGGTACTCAGTTTCCACCTGTGTCCCCTTGTTCCTGTTCCACCCGTGCTGAATAGTTTATCCTTGTTTACCCGGTCGATTCCACAGAGGATTTTGTAGGTTGTGGTCATGTCTTCCCTTACTCTTCTGTCTTCCAGTGTCGTAAGGTGCATTTCCAGCAGCCTTTCCTCGTAACTCATGCCTCTTAGTTCTGGGACTAGCCTAGTGGCATACCTCTGAACTTTTTCCAGCTTCGTCTTGTGCTTGACAAGGTACGGGCTCCATGCTAGGGCTGCATACTCCAGGATTGGTCTTACATATGTGGTGTACAAGGTTCTGAATGATTCCTTACACAGGTTCCTGAACGCTGTTCTGATGTTAGCCAGCCTCGCATATGCCGCAGATGTTATCCTTTTTATGTGGGCTTCAGGAGACAGGTTTGGTGTGATATCAACTCGTAGATCTTTCTCTCTGTCCGTTTCATTAAGTACTTCATCTCCTATTCTGTATCCTGTGTCTGGCCTCCTGTTTCCACTGCCTAGTTTCATTACTTTGCATTTACTCGGGTTGAACTTCAACAGCCATTTGTTGGACCATTCACTCAGTCTGTCTCGGTCATCTTGTAGCCTCCTACTATCATCCTCTGTTTCAATCCTCCTCATAATTTTTGCATCATCGGCAAACATTGAGAGAAACGATTCTATACCCTCTGGGAGATCATTTACATATACCAGAAACAGTATAGGTCCAAGGACTGACCCCTGCGGGACTCCACTTGTAACGTCTCGCCAATCTGAGACCTCACCCCTCACACTGACTCGTTGTCTCCTGTTGCTTAGGTACTCCTTTATCCAATGGAATACCTTCCCTTTCACTCCAGCCTGCATCTCGAGCTTTTTCACTAGCCTCTTGTGTGGCACTGTATCAAAGGCTTTCTGACAATCCAAAAATATGCAGTCTGCTCACCCTTCTCTTTCTTGCCTTATTTTTGTTGCCTGGTCGTAGAATTCAAGTAACCCTGTGAGGCAGGACCTGCCATCCCTGAACCCATGTTGATGCTGTGTTACAAAGTACTTTCGCTCCAGGTGCTCCACTAGCTTTCTTCGCACAATCTTCTCCATCAGCTTGCATGGTATGCAGGTTAGGGACACTGGCCTGTAGTTCAGTGCCTCCTGTCTATCCCCTTTCTTGTATATCGGGACTATGTTAGCTGCTTTCCAAATTTCTGGCAGTACCCCTGTTGCCAGTGATTGTTATACACTATGGAGAGTGGTAGGCACAGTTCTTCTGCTCCTTCCCTTAGTATCCAAGGAGAGATCCCATATAGCCTTTGTCACATCCAACTCTAGTAAACACTTCCTTACTTCCCCGCTGATAATCTCAAACTCTTCCAGTTGTTCCTGGTTAGCTATTCCCTCTCCTAACTCTGGGATTTCTCCTTGCTCTAAGGTGGGTAGGTGTGTGTGTGTGTGTATTCACCTAGTTGTGTTTGTCCCTGAACTATATGTTTAACTGATCTCTAACCCTGTCCATGGAGGACAGAAGAAAATGTATATATTCTGGTTAGCATTGTAAATGTGTGGCCACGTCTGTGGTAGAAAATAATAATAATAATAAAAAAAAAAGTTGTGTTTGCGGGGGTTGAGCTTCGCTCTTTCGGGCCGCCTCTTAACTGTCAATCAACTGTTTACTACTTATTTTTCCCCACACCACACACACACACACACACATACCAAGAAGCAGCCCGTGACAGCTGATTAACTCCCAGGTACGTATTTACTGCTAGGTAACAGGGGCATTCAGGGTGAAAGAAACTTTGCCCATTTGTTTCTGTCTCGTGAAGGAATCGAACCCGCGCCACAGAATTACGAGTCCTGCGCGCAATCCACCAGGCTACCAGGACCCTATAGGTGTGGTGTGTGTGTGGGACACACACACACACACCACACGCGAGGTAGGTGTACTCACCCCCACACACCTGGGGTGGGTGTGTGTGTGTGTGTGTGTGTGTGTGTGTGTGTGTGTGTGTGTGTGTGTGTGTGTGTGTGTGTGTGTGTGTGTGTGTGTGTGTGTGTGAGAAAGAGAGAGAGCGCGCCGTGGGTGGTGGTGCTGGCGGCTGCGGGATCAACAAAGAGCTCCAGCTCCCGGGGCCCCGCCCTGGCCGCCTCGTCGTATATAATACCCAGACGAGCCACTCAATAACCCATATTTGTGATCCTGGCGACAAATAACCGCCAATTATAATACCATTAGCGGCGGCGGTGGTCACGTCGCTCGAATTGCAATCAAAGGAGTTTCCGCGCGATGGGCGGAGACCTGGAGGACATCTGGCGGCTGGCGGCGGAGTTGCCAAGGCCATCTGGCGGCTAGCGGCGCAACTCGTGGTGGGTGGTTGAATTTTTTTAAATTTTGCCCCGAGGGGCGAGTTTATTGGGCAGAGTCACTCATCCTGTGAGTGAACACACCGCCATAGCATCATTTACAACACTCCAATAGGAAGAAAACCCGCTGGGTTGTTCATCCTGTCACTCAATCCCCGACCGTCAAAGTGGTTGGGCACCATTCCTCCCCCCCCCTCCTGTCCTATCCCAAATCCTTATCCTGACCCCTTCCCAGTGCTATATAGTCGTAATGACTTTTCGCTCTCTCCTGGTGGTTCCCTTCCTTCACTTGTACCCAGACACAGCTGGGACTTGCTTAACTGTCTCAAGTAAACAGCTCCTCAAACAAGAAGATTAACATCTGTCAACCCTTAAAAGCTTACGTTATCTTGCGGGTGCAAAATGGGGGAATCTTTTAAGAACAGTTTCAATATTTGACAAATAGTGTTTTCCTAACTCAAACAATGTGGGGTTTATTATTCTACACATATTTCTAATGTCTCTCAGGTGTTCACATTCTCTCAGGTAGTGGTCAAGGCGGTGTCCGTCACTCTCACCACAGATTCTGCAACTCCGCTGCTCAACTGTTGTTTCCATTCTGAATCTCCATGGATATTTGTATCCAAGACGGATTCTCGCTATTACTGATTCTCTCCCGCGTCCACCTCCTCTTCGTCCATAATGATTGGGATTGCCAGCAGCAACCATGTTGTACCATCGTACAGATTCACTGGTTTGTGCTTCTATCCTCCTTTCCTCAGTTACCTTGTCACGGTGATGTTGCCTGACAATACCTCTAATTTGTAGTAGAGTCTTGGGTATGAAGTATTCAATATGGTCTCCTTCAGCGCCTTCAGCAGCCACCACATCTGCTCGTTCACTCCCACATATTCCAACATGGGAGGGGGGCTCACCAACATGGGAGGGGGCTCCCCAACATGGGAGGGGGGCTCACCAACATGGGAGGGGGCTCCCCAACATGGGAGGGGGTCCCCAACATGGGAGGGGGTCCCCAACATGGGAGGGGATCCCCAGCATGGGAGGGGGTCCCCAACATGGGAGGGGATCCGCAGGAACTTGACGACTCTTCCCTGGTTGGTTAGTACCATCACAGCTCTCTTGATCTCAGCGTCTATCGCAAGGTTTTCTACCCGATTTTTACTTAGGCTTTGTAGCGCTGCTTTTGAGTCAGTGCAGATGTCTGCGCCATTAGTGTTTAGTTCATGGAATCTTAACGCCATAACAATGGCAGTTAGCTCTGCTTGCTTTGAAGAGGCATAGTTCTCAATACGTGCTTTTTCTTCATTTCTGCGTTGAAAGGCATTATTCCTAATTATCCTGAGACTGCTCCGCTGAAGCAGACCTTGGCTTTCCTTCCTGTGAGGTAGTCTTCAACCCATTTCATGAGTCTCCCCTTGACACCCATGCATGCAAGCTCGTCCAGGATCGCAATCCCCTGTACTTTGTCGAAGGCTCCTTTAGTGTCAACAAATACAGAGTACTTAGCTGAGTCATTAGCGGTTAAAGACTACGGGTAGTGGGCGGCCAGCGGGCGGCTCCTGTCCTCCCGGCGGCCAGCGGGCGGCTCCCGTCCTCCCGGCGGCCAGCGGGCGGCTCCTGTCCTCCCGGCGGCCAGCGGGCGGCTCCTGTCCTCCCGGCGGCCAGCGGGCGGCTCCTGTCCTCCCGGCGGCCAGCGGGCGGCTCCTGTCCTCCCGGCGGCCAGCGGGCGGCTCCTGTCCTCCCGGCGGCCAGCGGGCGGCTCCTGTCCTCCCGGCGGCCAGCGGGCGGCTCCTGTCCTCCCGGCGGGCGGCTCCTGTCCTCCCGGCGGCCAGCGGGCGGGTCCTGTCCTCCGGCGGCGGGGCTCCCGTCCTCCCGCCGGCCATCGGGCGGCTCCCGTCTTCCCGGCGGCCAGCGGGCGGCTCCCGTCTTCCCGGCGGCCAGCGGGCGGCTCCCGTCTTCCCGCGGCCAGCGGGCGGCTCCCGTCTTCCCGGCGGCCAGCGGGCGGCTCCCGTCCTCCCGCCGGCCAGCGGGCGGCTCCCGTCTTCCCGCCGGCCATCGGGCGGCTCCCGTCCTCCCGCCGGCCAGCGGGCGGCTCCTGTCCTCCCGCCGGCCAGTGGGCGGCTCCTGTCCTCCCGCCGGCCATCGGGCGGCTCCCGTCTTCCCGGCGGCCAGCGGGCGGCTCCCGTCTTCCCGGCGGCCAGCGGGCGGCTCCCGTCCTCCCGCCGGCCATCGGGCGGCTCCCGTCTTCCCGCCGGCCATCGGGCGGCTCCCGTCCTCCCGCCGGCCAGCGGGCGGCTCCCGTCTTCCCGCCGGCCAGCGGGCGGCTCCCGTCTTCCCGCCGGCCAGCGGGCGGCTCCCGTCTTCCCGCCGGCCAGCGGGCGGCTCCCGTCTTCCCGCCGGCCAGCGGGCGGCTCCCGTCTTCCCGCCGGCCAGCGGGCGGCTCCCGTCTTCCCGGCGGTCAGCGGGCGGCTCCCGTCCTCCCGGCGGCCAGCGGGCGGCTCCCGTCCTCCCGCCAGCCAGCGGGCGGCTCCCGTCCTCCCGGCGGCCAGCGGGCGGCTCCCGTCCTCCCGGCGGCCAGCGGGCGGCTCCCGTCCTCCCGGCGGCCAGCGGGCGGCTCCCGTCCTCCCGGCGGCCAGCGGGCGGCTCCCGTCCTCCCGGCGGCCAGCGGGCGGCTCCCGTCCTCCCGGCGGCCAGCGGGCGGCTCCTGTCCTCCCGGCGGCCAGCGGGCGGCTCCTGTCCTCCCGGCGGCCAGCGGGCGGCTCCTGTCCTCCCGGCGGCCAGCGGGCGGCTCCTGTCCTCCCGGCGGCCAGCGGGCGGCTCCTGTCCTCCGGCGGCCAGCGGGCGGCTCCTATCCTCCCGGCGGCCAGCGGGCGGCTCCCGTCCTCCCGGCGGCCAGCGGGCGGCTCCTGTCCTCCCGGCGGCCAGCGGGCGGCTCCTGTCCTCCCGGCGGCCAGCGGGCGGGTCCCTGGGGAGGGCGGGAAGCGGACAGGTTCACACGGGCCGCCAATCTCCGCAGGTCTTGGAGTAACCAGGTAATAGCACCTCCCCCAGGGCCAGGTCGCAGCCATTACGGTACTGAAGTTATCAGCCATAATTACATCTGGCGGCGGGTGTAGGGGGGGTGAGTCAGCCAGCCCCCCTACACTGGGTGTTTAGCCACGGCGAGCTTCAGTTCCTGGGCCCGACTCCCATCTTCGTCGACTATGTTATAACACCTTCGGTTTTGGCTTAGGTATATTCACATCCTCTATTGTGCACCCCATACTCATCCTGTGAGCGGTACTGTGCACCCCATACTCATCCTGTGGGAGGTAGTGTACTGTGCACCCCATACTCATCCTGTGGGTGGTAGTGTACTGTGCACCCCATACTCATCCTGTGGGAGGTAGTGTACTGTGCACCCCATACTCATCCTGTGGGTGGTAGTGTACTGTGCACCCCATACTCATCCTGTGGGTGGTAGTGTACTGTGCACCCCATACTCATCCTGTGGGTGGTAGTGTACTGTGCACCCCATACTCATCCTGTGGGTGGTACTGTACTGTGCACCCCATACTCATCCTGTGGGTGGTAGTGTACTGTGCACCCCATACTCATCCTGTGGGTGGTAGTGTACTGTGCACCCCATACTCATCCTGTGGGAGGTAGTGTACTGTGCACCCCATACTCATCCTGTGGGTGGTAGTGTACTGTGCACCCCATACTCATCCTGTGGGAGGTAGTGTACTGTGCACCCCATACTCATCCTGTGGGTGGTAGTGTACTGTGCACCCCATACTCATCCTGTAGGTGGTAGTGTACTGTGCACCCCATACTCATCCTGTGGGTGGTAGTGTACTGTGCACCCCTTACTCATCCTGTGGGCGGTAGTGTACTGTGCACCCCATACTCATCCTGTGGGTGGTAGTGTACTGTGCACCCCATACTCATCCTGTGGGTGGTAGTGTACTGTGCACCCCATACTCATCCTGTGGGTGGTAGTGTACTGTGCACCCCATACTCATCCTGTGGGTGGTAGTGTACTGTGCACCCCATACTCATCCTGTGGGTGGTAGTGTACTGTGCACCCCATACTCATCCTGTGGGTGGTAGTGTACTGTGCACCCCATACTCATCCTGTGGGTGGTAGTGTACTGTGCACCCCATACTCATCCTGTGGGTGGTAGTGTACTGTGCACCCCATACTCATCCTGTGGGTGGTAGTGTACTGGTTGATACCTGGTTGATGGGGTTCTGGAGTTCTTCTACTCCCCAAGCCCGGCCCGAGGCCAGGCTTGACTTGTGAGAGTTTGGTCCACTAGGCTGTTGCTTGGAGCGGCCCGCAGGCCCACATACCCACCACAGCCCGGCTGGTCCGGAACTCCTTGGAGGAATAAATCTAGTTTCCTCTTGAAGACGTCCACGGTTGTTCCGGCAATATTTCTTATGCTTGCTGGGAGGACGTTGAACACCGCGGACCTCTGATGTTTATACAGTGTTCTCTGATTGTGCCTATGGCACCTCCGCTCTTCACTGGTTCTATTCTGCATTTTCTTCCATATCGTTCACTCCAGTACGTTGTTATTTTTACTGTGTAGATTTGGGACCTGGCCCTCCAGTATCTTCCAGGTGTATATTATTTGATATCTCTCTCGTCTTCTTTCTAGTGAGTACATTTGGAGAGCTTTGAGACGATCCCAATAATTTAGGTGCTTTATCGCGTCTATGCGTGCTGTATATGTTCTCTGTATTCCCTCTATTTCAGCAATCTCTCCTGCTCTGAAGGGGGAAGTGAGTACTGAACAGTACTCAAGACGGGACAGCACAAGTGACTTGAAGAGTACAACCATTGTGATGGGATCCCTGGATTTGAAAGTTCTCGTAATCCATCCTATCATTTTTCTGGCTGTCGCAATATTTGCTTGGTTATGCTCCCTAAACGTTAGGTCGTCAGACATCATTATTCCCAAATCCTTTACATGCTGTTTTCCTACTATGGGCACATTTGATTGTGTTTTGTACCCTGTATTATGTTAAGGTCCTCATTTTTACCGTACCTGAGTACCTGGAATTTATCACTGTTAAACATCATATTATTTTCTGATGCCCAGTCGAAAACTTTATTAATATCAGCTTGAAGTTTTTCAATGTCTTCAGCCGAGGTAATTTTCATACTGATTTTTGTGTCATCTGCAAAGGATGATACGAAGCTGTGACTTGTATTTGTCTATATCTGATATGAGAATAAGGAAAAGCAGCGGTGCAAGGACTGTACCCTGAGGTACAGAGCTTTTAACTGCACTTGGACTAGATTTTATATGGTTGACCGTTACTCGCTGAGTCCTGTTTGACAGAAAACTGAGTATCCAGCGTCCTACTTTACCGGTTATTCCCATTGACTTCATTTTGTGTGCTATCACGCCATGGTCACATTTATCGAAAGCCTTTGCGAAGTCCGTGTATATCACATCAGCATTCTGTTTTTCTTCTAATGCCTCAGTGACTTTTCGTAGTGCTCAAGTAGCTGTGAGAGGCACGATCTTCCCGCTCGAAATCCATGTTGGCCTGGGTTGTGAAGGTCATTGGTCTCCCATGAAATTGGTGACCTGACTCCTAATCACTCTCTCAAATACTTTTATTATGTGCGATGTTAGTGCAACTGGTCTATAATTCTTTGCCAATGCTTTGCTCCCTCCCTTGTGTAGAGGGGCTATGTCTGCTACTTTAAGTGCATCTGGTATCTCCCCCGTGTCCAAGCTCTTCCTCCACACTATACTGAGTGCCTGTGCTACCGGCACTTTGCATTTCTTATAAATATTGAATTCCATGAGTCTGGACCTGGGGCCGAGTGCATGGGCATGTTTTCAATTTCTCTTTCAAAATTTAGTGCGCTCGTGTTGATATCAGTTATATTTACAGGGGTTTGGAATATCCCGCATAAAGAATTTTCTGGATCTTCTACTTTCATGTTGTTTATTGGAGTGCTAAACATGTCCTCATACTGCTTTTTTAGGTTTCACTAATTTCTTTGTCATCCTCCGTGTATGAACCTTCACTTGTACGAATAGGTCCAATACTGGCAGTAGTTTTTGCTTTTGATTTCGCATATGTGAAGATTATTTGTGGTTTTTCTTTATTTCCTGAATTGCTTTCTGTTTT